>CAUYLG010000918.1:0-14592 GCA_963573385.1 Cacajao melanocephalus | reverse complement strand
CACCCCCACCCCCGCCACAAACCCTTACCCGGGAGAAAGGTATAAAAGGTATTGACACCCTCCCTCTGGGACCACGGGTTGGAGAGACGTGAGTCCTCCATGGTCGCCGGCAATAAAGACCCTGCAATTTGGCCTACTTTTGTCTTGGTGTTAACTTTCTATGCTTGGTTCAGTACACCACCACCAAAACCCAAATCAATCAGTTTTAGATTATTTCACATATTTTGATAAAACTTTAAGACAATATCGCAGGATGTTAGCTGATTGCTTTCAAAACAATAAAAATGATACATTATTAAATGCAAATTTCTTAAACGAACTAGATGATGATTTAGTCACTCTTGTAAAATGTAAGTTGAACCACAGTCAGAACTAATGAACTAGTTAACTTAGCTGACCAATTATCCTGCACTATGATAAAAAAGGAAAAACAGAAGATGGCCCAAGTTATGCACTTACAGCTAAAGCAATTAACTTCTCATGCCTCTCAGCCCCAGAAAGATTTTAAGCTTCCTAGGTCTGAGGACTCTTCCCTCTCAAGTCTGTTATGTTACTGTAAATCCACCTTAAGAGGGACTGCCTTAGGCTGAAACGAAAGAAAAGGCAGAATGCAACTCTGGAAGACAAGGGATGCTCCAAGGAAATACAGGGGTTTCACCTCTGCAAATATTCTACCCTGACAAACAAACTGGGAGAGATTAATACAACAATAAACCATGAGTTTACAACTGCCTTAACTGATATAGGTGTGACTATCTCTGATAAATCCCACATTATTTAGAAAACCCCATTCCTCAGAGTAGTGAAGAATTAACATGGTGGGTGTACCTAATAAAATAATCCCATGTATAAGTTCAAAGTTGTACCTTAGGGTTCATCGGGTTCCACTACCCCGTCGCAGGCTCTAAGTGTGACACACTTAGTAGGTCCCATATGTTTCTAATATGCCCTGGGGCCCCTGTCAATCTTTTGGACCGTGATCTCAACATCCATAATGCCCATATCTCTTTTTTATCAAAAGATGAACCTTTTTTAGAATTGGAGCCAGGAGATCAAAAATACCAAATTTAAAAATGTCCTGGCAATGTACAATTTAGTCTAGCAGTGTTAAAACATCACCTTGTGACCAGGAAAATAAAAATGGAGATAGAGAAGAAAATATTAGGGAAAAAGACAGAACATTGGAATACAGAGCAGGAAATAGTAAAACTCCTTTTAGCTTCCCCAATCTTCCTGTTAACACCAGAAGTGGAGCACTTGCTCAAGGATGTCCCCTCCCACTTATGGTCTCAGTCAAATACAGATACAGGGAAAATATTCTTAGCCATTCCAATAAAGGTAGAGATAAACCCAAAGAAACCCCTATCAAACCTTAAACACTATCCTCTGCAAAATGAAGCCATAGATGGAACTGCCCCATCATACAAGATTATCTGAGAAAGAGGCTCATTTTTCCCGCACAAGCCCCTGCAACAGCCCTATATTCCCTGTAAAGAAACCAAGCAAGAGAGAATGGAAATTTGTGCAGGACTTTAGGGCAATAAACAATATCATAATACCTAGGCACCCAGTAATCTTCAACCCACAAACCCTTCTATCAGCAATACCCACTACCAGCCAGCATTTCTCAGTTGTGGATCTCTGCAGTGCCTTCTTTAGTATTCCTGTAGATCCAGACAGCCAATATTTGTTTGTCTTTACTTGGAAAGAACGGCAATATACATGGACTGTAGTGCCCCCAAAGGTATACAGAAAAGTCCCACTTACTGTTCCCAAATATTAGAAGCTGATTTCGAGGATTAAATATTTTCCCAGGGCTCAACACTCATCCACTCTCCTTTGTGCAGACACACTCTCTTCCTCTCAGGAAGATAGTCTATATTTACTGAAACAGCTACCAAGGGACACAAATGTCTAAAGACAAACTTCAGCTATGCTTACCTCAAGTTAAGTATTTGGGGCATATCACCTCATTCGAAGGACTGAGTGTTAACCCTGATAAAGTGAGAGGAATTTTAGCTCTCCCAATGCCTGTCACTAAGAAACAACTTAGAGGATTTTGGGGCCTGGCAAAACTGTATCCAGTTTCTACAATAGCCTGTTCCCAAATATTAGAAGCTGATTTCGAGGATTAAATATTTTCCCAGGGCTCAACACTCATCCACTCTCCTTGTGCAGACACACTCTCTTCCTCTCAGGAAGACAGCCTATATTTACTCAAACAGCTACCAAATTTCTCCCTTATGGCTCAACCTCTGTGTGTATACCTACTCCCTTTTTTAAGGTATACACACAGAGGTTGAGTCTATCCCATCATGTGGACTCCAGAGGGACAATAAGCTGCACAACAAATAAAGGAAATTCTGACTAATGCCCCAGCCTTAGGGCACCCAAACTACAAATTGCCTTTCTCCCTTTTCATACACAGAATTGGAGCTACTGCATCCGGGGTACTGACCAGAAATGTGGTGGTCATCAGAGACCTATATGCTATTATAGCCAACAGCTGGACCCTGTGGCTCAAGGGCTGCCTCCTGTGTGAGAGCAATATGGCCCTTCTGTACAAGTCTGTTGAAGTAATAATTATGGGTTCTCCCTTACCATTTTTGTGCCACATTCTCGAGACCCTTCTAAACCCTCATCATATACAACATCTGTCTGTCAACCAGTTAGCCTCTTATGAAATTTTGCTTTTATCATCTCCCAATATTACTCTTTCCTGCTGTAATAATCTTAATCTGACCACTCTCTTACCGGGCCCATCTGACAAAACCCCTCATGATTGTGTTCTGATGACTGACCGACTTCTCACCCCCAGGACAGACCTCAAGACATGCCACTGGATAATGCTGAGATAGAATGGTATACAGATGGATCTTATTTAAGAGGAGACAATGGAAATTTTAGAGCAGGATAGGCTGTGGTTTCCTTACTAGTGGTAACTGAATCCAGTCCTCTCCCCAAAGCCAGATCAGTTCAAATGACCGAATTGGTTGCCCTGAGCCGAGCTTGTCAATTGGCAAAAGACAAGACTGCAAACATTTACACTGACAGCCACTATATGCCTTTTGGGGTTGCTCAAGACTGGAATACTATGGAAAGAGAGAGGATATTTAACCCTTTCAGAACCCATAAAAAATGGACAACTATCAGAGCTGTTAGAAGCTGTTCTAAAACCAAACATTTGGCAATTATAAAAATCCCAAGTCACTCAAAATTAGACACCACAGAAAGTCGGGGTAACCAATTCGCTGACGCCACAGCTAAAAGAGCAGTATTCAAGCCATCAGCTCCAAGTTGGATAATGGCCATAAAACCCAAAACACTTAAAAACATGTTGAAAGAAACCCAGAACATAGCTCCTACAAAAGGGAAATTTACTTGGAAACAAGCAGGGGGATACTTGTCTCCTGAAACAGAAATATGGTGTGGACCTAATTATTCCATTCCAATAAACCCATTATTCCAATGGAATGTCAGGTGCCCCTTATGAAATATGTTCATAATCTAACTCACTGGAATCCAGATAAAAAGATATCCTGGTGTAAACAATATTACTGGAAACCATCCTTCACAGTGGCAGAAAAAGTTTTCTCTCAGCCAGGTGCCGTGGCTCATGCCTGTAATCCCAGCACTTTGGGAGGTCGAGGCAGGCAGATCGCCTGAGGTCAGGAGATCGACACCAGCCTGGCTAACACAGCTAAACCCCATCTCTACTAAAAATAAAAAAATTAGCTGGGCATGGTGGCGCATGCCTGTAATCCCAACTACTTGCGAGGCTGAGGCAGAAGAATTACCAGAACCTGGGAGGTGGAGGTTGCAGTAAGCCGAGATCACATCATTGCACTCCAGCCTGGGCGACAAGAGCAAAAACCCCATCTCAAAAACCAGCCAACCAAAGCAAAAAGTTTACTCTCCATGTGTTATATGTCCCAAATATAACCCAGGAAAGCCCCTCTATGGGGCGCAGGGTCATTTTCCCCTTCCAGCTGGACCTTTTGAGGTATGGCAGCTTGATTTTATCCAGCGGCTCTTATCTCAAGGTTACAAGTATGTTTTAGTAATGGTTTGCATGTTTTCCCATTGGAAAGGGAAAGCTTTTCTCTGCAGCCTGGCCAACATGGTAAAACCCCGTCTCTACTAAAAATACAAGAAAATTAGGTGGGCATGGTGGTGGGCACCTGTAATGCCAGCTACTTGGGAGGCTGAGGCAGGAGAATCGCTTGAACCCAGGAGGTGAAGGTTGCAGTGAGCCGAGATCATGCCATTGCAATCCAGCTTGGACAAGAGTGAAACTCTGTGTCAAAAAACAAACAAACAAACAAACAAACCAAAAAAAACCTGAATGTTGTGTATACATTCCAGATGAATCAAAGAACATAACTCAACTTATGACTGATATGAAAACCCAGATAACCAACCTGTCAGATCCAAAACCCTCACTAATCGATTGGTTGAGTAGTTGGTTTGGATCCTGGGGAACTTGGTGGCAAAAGATATTGCTTATAATAGGAATAATAATAATTGTGTTTTGTCCTGTTTCTGCTTTTGTAAGTTTTGGTGTTACAGTATGTGCTTGCAAACAAGTTAGTGCACAACTGAAAGGGCTAGGGTAATAATTGCCCAGAGAATTGCTCTAATTGAGGAGGCAGTAATATAGCCTAACCCAGCTTCCAGATTTCCTTTCCTTTTGTTGCTATAAATCTGGCCTAGGTCCCTGTGTGTATATATATATTTTTTTTTTCTCTTTCTTTTTTCCTTTCTTTTCTCCTTCTTTCCTCTCCCTTTTTTTTTTTTTTTTAATCTTCGTGGGACACGACTGCCTAGGAATTAGCCTTCCTAGCAATGATTGGCATGACTTCCTAGGAATGAGCCTTCATAGTGATGTGGGACACGACTTCCTAGGACTGAGCCTTCCTGGTAACGTGGGACCTAAAATTCTAGAAATAAACTATCCCAGCAACAAGAAACCAGCTCAAAAAAGGGAGGAAAAAGCAACCTGAAGCCAGGAACCCATATTCCTTTTAAAATGCTTTCTCCAAAATATTTTAAAGAAAAAAGAGGGGAAATGTGAAAGGAAAATAAATTTTGGGACCCCCAAACTCATGTAGCCAAAGGGAAAAGTCAAACTGGGAACTGGGTCATGCAAACCTGCCTCCCTACATTTTCGGTTTCTCAGTAAGTTGGCTACAAGATGAAAAGCTACACACCTCCCCCATATTTTGCCCACAAAGAAATTCCTAGAGAGTTGTTAAAGTTTCACCATGGCAATGCAAATTGATAGCTTATCTTTACAGGTGCAGTCACCCACCGACCCCCTAACCCACCAGACATAAATGCATATCTGACTGTACTCCTGCCCCATTGTGTCTATGTTATCTTATGTAAAATGCAGATTCCCCACATTTTTCCTCCGTCCCTCTTGTTTATGTCATCTTTATGTTGTTGTTTGTTTGTTATTTCGTTTTATTTCATATCATAAACTGAACTCTGCAATCCAGCTAGGCATGGAAAGGAAAAAGGAAAATATGGAACCCAAAAGGAACTGCAGTGAGAGTACAAAGATTCTAGGACACTGCAAGCAAATGGGGTGGAGGGTGCTCTCCTGAGCTACAGAAGCAATGGTCTGTTAAGATAAAACACAAGTCAAACTTTAATAAGTTGTCCGCAGTCAGTAATGGTGATCTTCTTGCTGGTCTTGCCATTCCTGGACCCAAAGCACTCCATGGCCTCCACAACATTCATGCCTTCTTTCACCTTGCCAAAGACCACATGCTTGTCATCCAACCACTCAGTCTTGGCAGTGCAGATGAAAAACTGGGAACTGTTTGTGTTGGGTCCAGCAATTGCCATGGACAAGATGCCAGGACCTGTATGCTTTACAATGAAGTTCTTGTCATCAAATTTCTCCCTGTAGATGGACTTGCCACCAGTGCCATTATGGCGTGTGAAGTCACCACCCTGACACATAAACCCTGGAATAATTCTGTGAAAGCAAGAACCCTTATAACCAAATCCTTTCTCTCCAGTGCACAGAGCACAAAAGTTTTCTGCTGTCTTTGGAACCTTGTCTCCAAATAGCTTGGAGGAGATGCAGCCCAAGGGCTTGCTGTTGACGGTGATGTTGAAGAACACGGTGGGGTTGACCATGGCTGATAGTACAGGGCTCCTGGCAATGGCAGCATCTACAAAGCGGCCATTTATGTCATCTTATATAAAAAATGCAGATTCACTGAACCAGATAAAGGCATGAATGACTATTTTCCCCTACTCCCCTCATACATGAAAATTGTATATTTCTCAACATCCTACCCTTTCCCCTTTAAATTTGGAGTCCTCAAAATCATCTTCACAGAAGGGCACAGACCTGTCTCCCAGGCATGTCTTTAACTTTGGTAAATAAACCTCCTAAAATTATTGGGACTTATCATTTTTCTCAATTTACAAAACATTAAAAAAATAATACAGACTGGACCTAGCCTGCCCCACTCCCAGTGGAGAGCAAAGTTTCCTCCTATTTTCATGGCCAACCAGAACAATGTTCTATGCACATTTTGTCCTCAATAAAAGGGCCTCTGGCCAAAATTTGGCTACTGGCCCATTGGGATAAGAAGCTAACCAAAGCTCATGTGTTTCAGTGTAATTTAGAGAGCAGTGTGGAGAATATCATCTCACCAAAGGTGAAGATGGCATTACAGACATGAGGACATATTTTTCTGGGAGTAGTTTGAACAGGAAAGCCAAATACCTTCTTTCAGACTGTAATGAAGCATTCATTAAGTAAAGATGGCTTTTTGGCCAGGTGTTGTTGACCTGAGAAAAATCAGGGAGCAGCTTATAATGCCATTACTTTACTTGAAGAATTTCATGACTTTGATCAACCATTGCCTGACTTAGATGACATTGATGAGGCCCAGGAGTTCAGCTTGGATCAGAGTAGAGTGGAAGAGATAACCATGAGAGAGAAGTTGGGAATATCAGTATGTTACAAGAAAATTATTTTGGTGATTTTGGAATGGATGATCGGGAGATAATGAAAGAAGGCAGTGCTTTTGTGGATGATGACATGTTAGTAAGCACTACTGCTTCTAACCTCATATTAGCGTCTGAACAGAGCACCAGCAATCTGAATGAGAAAATTAACCATTTAGAATATGAAGACCAATATAAAGACAACAATTTTGGAGAAGGAAATGACGGTGGAATATTAGATGACAAACTTATTAGTAATAATGATGGTGGTATCTTGATGATCCCCCTGCCCTCTCTGAGGCAGGGGTGATGTTGCCAGAGCAGCCTGCACATGATGATATGGATGAGGATAATAATGTATCAGTGGGTAGGCCTGATAGTCCAGATTCAGGATCCTGTTGAACCAGCCAACTATGATCATACAACACTTGTTACAAATGAGGAAGAAACATTTGCATTGGAACCTATTGATATAACTGTTAAAGAAACAAAAGCCAAGAGGAAGAGGAAGCTAATTGTTGACAGTATCAAAGACTTGGATAGCAAGACAATTAGAGCCCAACTTAGTGATTACTCTGATATTGTTACTACTTTGGATCTAGCACCACCTACCAAGAAATAGGTGATGTGGAAAGAGACAGGAGGAGTAGAAAAACTTTTCTTTACCTGCTCAGCCTTTGTGGAATAACATACTACTGAAGTTCTTTACATGCTTTCTTACACCACTTATACCAGAAGACCTTAGAAAAAGGAGGAAAGAAGAGGCAGATAATTTGGATGAGTTCCTCAAAGAACTTGAAAATTCAGAGGTTCCTAGAGAGGACCAGCAACAGTTATACCAGCAGCATGATGTTATCGATGACCCCATTTTGGAAGAGCCAAGCCACCTCCAGGAGTCAGTAATGGAAGCCAGCAGAACAAACCTGGACGTGTCAACTATGCCTCCATCACCACCTCAGGGAGTTAAGCAAAAAGCTGGACAAACTGACCCAAGAGCCTGTGATGCCTCCTCAGCAGGTAAAGAAGAGGAAATAGTGCCTGTAGAACTTCCCCTAGAAGAACCTCCAAATATCTGTCAGCTAATACCAGATATCTGTCAGCTAATACCAGAGTTAGAACTTCTGCCAGAAAAAGAGAAGGAGAAAGAAAAGGAAAAAAAAAAAAAGATGATGAAGAGGAAAAGGATGAAGATACTTCGGGGGTAATCAAGACCAGGAGAAAGAAGATGGAAGAAAAGGACTCAGCAGATGCTTCATGGTCTTCAGTGAGCTCTTGCTAAAACTGGAGCTGAATCTATCAGTTTGCTTGAGTTATGTCAAAATACAAACAGAAAACAAGCTGCTGCAAAGTTCTACAGCTTCTTAGTTCTTAGAAAGCAGCAAGCTATTGAGCTGACACAGGAAGAACCATACAGTGACATCATCGCAACACCTGGATCAAAGTTCCATATTTTATGAGAAGCTAGAAGCATTATAGCTAGTGTTAATTTCATTAGTGCTTACAAATTGCCCCCATGTGTAGGGTACAAAGGACCCTTTGAGGAAACAAGATTTTTGTCTGTACAAAATCTTTGCCTTTTTCTTTCTTCGTTTTTTTCTAGTATGTTAAATTTGTCAATTTCATCTTTGAGGGAAACTGATTAGATGTGTTGTTTGTGTTCTGATGGAGAAAACGGCACCCCAAGGACTCAGAAGATTATTTTAACAGTTCCGAACAGATGTGTGCAATATTGGTGCATGTAATAATGTTGAGCGGCAGTTGAAAGTCATTTTTATCTTAGTTCATTACTGCATTGAACAGGAAAACCTGTCTGGGAAAATGCCTGACAGTTTAATTTAAAACTATGGTATGAGTCCTTGACAAGAAAAAAAAAACCCTTTCCATCAGTAACACTGGCAATCTTCTTGTTAACCACTCTCCTTAGGGATGGTACCTGAAATAACAAGTCATCCTCTTGAGATTTGTTTTAAGTGTAATACCCTGATGAGCAAAGATGTACGTGAAATTGTATTGTGACTGATAGCCTTCAGCTACAAAAAGATAGGACTGACTTGGTTTAAAGTGTTCTATTTTGTAAATTATTCCATTTGAGTTTTTCTGATGAACTTGGCTATCCCCAAAATCTGTCATTTTACTGAGGCTCCAAAATGAGCAGAAATAGGCCTGATTAGAGTAGAGCTACTATCAAAAAACATAACTTTCTAGAAGCTATAAATCAAAGTTTTAAAAAAATGTTTGGATATATTTGAGTATTCAGATCATGAAGACACAAAGTGCCCTGCCTACTACAAGGATTGATGGGAAATTATATACCAGGTCAACTTAACCTTTAAGCAGACAATGCTGTAAAAACTAATGGCTTCTCTGATATTTTTTATAAGTTTTAGTACTGATCTCCTTTGCATACTCCTGTGTTTGGAACTTTAATAGCTTTGCAATGAAATCCTATATCCAGTTTACTGTAATTTAACTGAAGAAAAACACATCCAAATAAAGGTCTATATTAACAGACCAGATAGCATCAGAAATCATGTGACTATTATGATTATCAGAATATGTCTTAACTTTTTAGGGCAAAATTGACACTGAAAGTTCTAGCTTAAATGTTGACACTTGTGGGAAAAAAATCACTTGAAACTCAGATTTCAGTGTATACCCCGTAATTTAAAATTATGTGAAACATTTTAAATTTGTAAACTCATAATTACTGTTTTAATGATTCAGTTTCTTGAGAGTTTAATTGTAAAAAAATTGCTATTGCAGCTTTATTTTCAATATGATATGCCTGTAAACCATGGAGTTTTCCCCATTTGTAAAAAGACAATGTAGACAATTGAATGTTTGATTTTAGAAAGGTCATTAGTTTCTTGTTACACATTTTGTTAGTCTGGTTTTTGTTGCTTTTGGGTTAAATATTGTTCTTGAAAATAGTTGATGCTATTTTATGTATAACTTTTCTAATAAAAGTGTTTTAAGCTGTAAAAAAAACTATTACAGACCGGCTACAATAACTTTATATGAAGTCTGAAAATAGTCAAAGTTCTATAGCAACCAAGCAAACACCTAACCAAGAAAAAGGCACAATCAAATGGTAAGAAATTTTGTGACATTTTTACTCGACTGTAGCCCATCCTTCCCTCCTGGCACACCTAAGGAAGCATCAGCCCTGCTGCTAATTCCCTCCCTGGAACCCCAGAGAGAGGAGAGTGGACTTTACTTGCAACATTCTAACCTGTCAAGGGGCTGCATGAGGTATTGGTCTCTGTTTTACCTAATTCGGAGATCAGACAGCGAAAAGGAGCATGGCTGGATCCTCACAGGAAATGGTGGGCACTACTCATGAACACTGCAAGGGATCTACAAACTCACACCTGGAGCAAGAGATCAGAGGTAGAGGAATACAATAAAACATCTAAGCCCAACCTCAGAGAAGCAGGGGTGAGGCTCTTTAGGAAATTCAGACATTTGTAAGCAGTCATGCATTCAACGGAATTGAAAAAAAAAAAAGATACCCAAGTCAAGGCAAAATGTATAGCCAGAACAGGTCTAAGAAGACCTTAAGACCTCACATGGGGCTGATCCCAAAGCTGACAGCATGCCCTGCTAATTAGTGAAGTTTCTTTATCCACTTGTTGATTGATGGGCATTTGGATTGGTTCCACGATTTTACAATTGTGAATTGTGCTCATATAAGCATGCATATGCAAGTTATCTTTTTCGAATAAGGACTTCTTTTCCTCTGGGTAGATATCCAGTAGTAGGATTGCTGGATCAAATGGTAGTTCTACTTTTAGTTCTTTAAAGAATCTCCACACTGTTTTCCATAGTGGCTGTACTAGTTTACATTACCACCAGCAGTGTAGAAGTGTTCCCTTTCACTGCATCCAACAACGTCTACTGTTTTTTGATTTTTTTATTATGTCCATTCTTGCAGGAGTAAGGAAGTATCGCACGGTGGTTTTCATTTGCATTGGACTTCGCCTTTCTCTGGTCCCTCCCTGATTAGCTTAATAACGAACCTCCTGAATTCTTCTTCAGGTAAATTACGTACTTCTTGGTTTGGATCCATTGCTGGTAAACTAGTATGATTTTTGGGGCGTGTTGAAGAGCCCTTGTGCAGTCATATTACCAGGGTTGGTTTTTTGGTTCCTTCTCATTTGGGTAGACTCTGTCAGAGGGAAGGTCTAGGGCTGAAGGCTATAGTTCAGATTCTTTTGTCCCACGGGGTGTTCCCTTGCTGTAGTACTCTCCCCCTTTTCCTATGGATATGGCTTCCTGTGAGCTAAACTGCAGTAATTGTTGTCTCTCTTCTGGGTCTAGCCACCCAGCTAGTCTACCTGGCTCTGGGCTGGTACTGGGGGTTATCATCTGTACAGAGTCCTGTGATGTGAACTGTCTATGGGTTTCTCAGCCGTGGTTACCAGCACCTGTTCTGGTGGAGATGGCAGAGGGTGCAATGGACTCCATGAGGGTCCTTAGCTTTGGTGGTTTAATGCTCTTATTTCTGTGCTGGTTGGCCTCCTGCCAGGAGGTGGTGCTTTCCAGAAAGCATCAGCTATAGTAGTGTGGAGACGGACTGGCTGTGTGCAGGGCCCTAGAACTCCCAAGATTATATGCCCTTTGTCTTCCACTGCCAGGGTGTATAGGAAAGGACCATCAGATGGGGGTGGGGTTAGGCATGTCTGAGCTCAGACTCTCCTTGGGCAGGTCTTGCTGCGGCCACTGTGGGGAATAGGGGTGAGATTCCCTGGTCACTGGAGTTGTATACCTAGGAGGATTATGGCTGTCTCTGCTGAGTCATACAGGTTGTCAGCAAAGTGGGGGAAAGCCAGCAGTCACAGGCCTCACCCAGCTCCCACATAAACTGAAGGGCAGGTCTCATTCCCACCGTGCCCCAACCAATAGCCCTGAGTCTGCTTCCAGGGAGAGGGTGAGTGAGACAGGCTTGAAAACTTGCTCAAGGCTATCCACCTCCCAGCTGTGAGAGAAAGTTCTTCTCCCTGCCTGTGAAGTCTGCATGCCCAATTCGCATCCTCTACTGAGTTCTGGCCAGGAGACTTCTCACCCCATTCAAATTGTTACAAAGTTCAGCTAGAGAATTCCTTCTCCTTGCGGAGTTTTACCCCTTGCTCCCCAGGCTACCCTCCCAATGGATCCCTGTGGTGCCAGGCAGGAATGGGCTGCTTGAGTCCCAGCAAGCTTCCAGGTCCTTTCTGCTGCTTCCTCTACCTCTGCATTTCACTTGGCTTTCTAACTTGACTCAGCTCCAGGTAAAGTTGGAAACTTCTCCAGCAAACAGACCTTCAGCCTCTCCAGTGGGGGTGTCTTCGGGAGAGGAGGGTCTACCTTTCCCACTTCCATAGTTAGGGTACTCACAGTATTTGGGGTATCACCCCTATCCTGCAGGAGCACTCTGGTTCTTTCAGAGGATCTATGGGTCCTCTCGGGATTGCTGGTTTGTTCCTACAGTCGATCTGGAGCTAAAATTCACAATGCAAGCCTCTGAATGCTGCTCTTTCTGTAGCTGCACATCAAGTACTGCCTCCCATCTGCCATGATACTAAAGGAAAATTTTTTTTAATGTCAACAGAGAATTCTACATCTCACAAAACTGCCATTCAGAAATGAGGGACAAATTAAGACATTCCCAGATAAATAATACTGAACATTGCATGGGAATTTTTAGCCAGAACAATTAGGCAAAAGAAAGAAACAAAAGGCATCCAAATTGGAAAGGAAAAAGTAATATTATCTCCATTTGCAGAGTATATGATCTCACAGGTAGAATACTGTAAATATTTCCCCCAAAAAACTATTAGAACTAGCAAATGAATTCAGCAAAGTTGCAGAATACAAAATAAACACACAAAAAAGAGTTATGTATCTATATCGACACTGAACAATCTGAAGAGGAAATGAAGAAAACAATTCCAGCCAGACACGGTGGCTCACACCTGTAATCCCAGCACTTTGAGGGGCCGAGGCAGGGAGATCACAATGTCAAGAGATCTAGACCATCCTGGCCAACATAATGAAACCCCATCTCTACTAAAAATGTAAAATTTAGCTGGGTGTGGTGGTGCACACCTATAGTCCCAGCTACTCGAGAGGCTGAGGCAAGAGAATCACTTGAACCTGGGAGGCAGAGGTTGCAGTGAGCCGAGATTGCACCACTGCACTCCGCCCTGGGTGACAGAGTGAGACTCCATCTCAAAAAAAAAAAAAAAGAAAGAAAGAAAGAAAGAAAAAGAGAAAACAATTCCATTTACAGTAGCATTGAAAAGAATCATATTCTTTGAAATAAACTTAACCAAAGAGGTAAAAGACATATACACAGAAAACTACAAAATGTTGCTGAGGAACTAAAGAAGACACAAATAGATGGAAAGGCATCCCATATTAATGAGTTGGAAGACTTAAAATTGTTAAGGTGTCAATACTACCCAAAGTGGTCTACACATTCAATGCAATCCCAATTATTAAATAAAATCCCAATTATGTTTTTGCAGAAACAGAAAAATCAACCCTAAAATACATATGGAAATTCAAGGAACTGCAAAGAGCCAAAACAATTTTGGAAAAAAAAACTGGTGGTCTCTCACTTTCTGATTTCAAAACTTACTACAAACTACAGTAATCAAAACAGTGTGGCATAAAGACAGACGTATAGACTAATGGAGTAATAAAGAGCCCAGAAATAAACTCTCACATATACGGTCAATTGATTCTCAACAACAGTGCCAAGACCATCCAATGGAGAAAAAAAGTATTTTCAACTAATGGTTCGGGGAAAACTCTATGTCCACATGCAAAAAAATGAAGTTGGATCCTTACCTTGCCCCATACAAAAATTAACTCAAATTAGACCAAAGACCTAAATGTAAGAGCTAAAACTATAAAACTCTTAGAAGAAAACAAGGGGGGAATAATTTTATAAAAAGATTTAGCAAAGATTTCTTGTATCTGATAACAAAAGTACAGGCAACAGTTTAAAAATATATGAGTTCAACTCCATCAAAATCTAAAACTTTTGTATATCAAAGGACACTATCAACAGAGTAAAAAAGCAACCCACAAAATGGGAGAAAATATTTGCAAATCATATATGTGATAAGGGATTAATATCCAGAATATATAAAGAACTGCTATGGCTCAACAACAGCAACAAAAAAAAAAAATCTGATTTTAAAATGGGCAAAGGGGGAGAGAGATCCAAGATGGCTGATTAGCAACAGCTCAGGATTGTAGCTCCCAGTGAAAGTGCGGAGAGCGAGTGACACTGCAATTTCAGATGAATTTCTGTTGCCCACAAACTGGGAGCTACCCAGCGGAGGAGCCACGCGGGTCGCCAGCGCGACTCTTTTGGCCGGCGTGGCTGTTTTGCCGGCACCCCGGCGCGGCGCGGCGCTTCTCAGTGCAGAGTATACGGGACTGGGTGCCCTTTGAGTGGGGCTCGGCTGGTCCCATCCCCACAAGAACAACAGCAATTGGAAGCGCTGAGGACTGAGAGTTTCACAGTAAGCACAGCTGAACCCGGGAAGGCCTAGCTCTGTGGGGAAAGGGCATCCGCCGAAGGAAAACTAAGAAACAGAAAAAACTTCATCACCAACAAGCCAGACG
>CAUYLG010000916.1:0-45576 GCA_963573385.1 Cacajao melanocephalus | reverse complement strand
GTGATTGAGTCATTTTAAAAATATTATTTATTCGAATAATTCCTCAAAATACTTGATTTTCTCTCTTTAGTAATTTGTACCAATTCTTTCAGTAGTACCTTCTGCACTAATACTCTTTTCTGATGGAACAAATTCTTTTTTCACAGGAAATGGAAGAGTTTGTCCAGAGCTCTGGAGAAAATGGTGTGGTGGTGTTTTCTCTGGGGTCAATGGTCAGTAACATGACAGAAGAAAGGGCCAATGTAATTGCATCAGCCCTTGCCAAGATCCCACAAAAGGTTAGATCAAGTGCCTTAGTGGTTTGGAAAACTACTGAAAGACACTGTCAAAATCTGTAAATAATCCAATTTCCTGCCTAAAAATTTAGCTTTAGGATAGCACTAATTATCAGACATTAGTTCAAAATCAGAAATATACATGGAAGATGCTAAAATAATACAAAAGATATTTTATGGATAACAGGAATAAATATATTTAAGTAGTGTAGAGAAAGTTTTGGTATTACCATGATGTTGGAGCCGGGTAAGAGATATCACCAAATTCTTCCCCTGTCATTTGATACTTATGTTTAAGTATTCCTGCAGGCATTGTACACACTACTGATGTTATCAGAAGAAATTACATTTAAAGGGATGACTTCACTAGCACCATAACAATAGCAGGTATTTCAAAATGTATAACATGCATCATGTGATTTAGGCTTGCCATGTGATCCAGCTTCATATACTTCATGTACATTTTGGAATAGGCACAATTGTGTGATGTTCAGGGTACTATTCAGAGAAAGGATGGTCTAGGCTGCCATACAACTAGTCCAAGTTCCCAGCCAACCAGGGAGATTTAGAGAAAGAGAAAAAGCAGCCTCCCTTGCTGGACTGAGCCCAGCCAATGTCGGAAGCAGGAAGATGAAAGAGAAAGGGTGGAGATGGGTCCTGTCCTGAAGGTGGATCCTGTGCTGTATAAAGTGTGGTCCCACAAGGACTCTGCACTATCAGGTTAACAACTTGTCCCAGTGGAAGCAGCAGAAGGAAATATAGGAAGGAGTCAAACAGAAGGAAGCCAGGTAGGGGAATAGGCTCAGATGCCCCCTCTATAGAACATAGTAGGAACATATTTTCTTCTGTGTAGAGTTGACCTGTGTGTCTTGATCAATTACTTTTTAGTTCCTTGTCTGATATAGTCTTCTTGTAATGACCTATACTAATGTTTTAGCTGAAAATTCAATTACTTTAATACTGACAAAACAAATAAAAGTTAAATACTCTAAGTTATTGTTCAGTTCATAAGGATTGCTTGGGAGTTCTAAAATTAGTAACTTAAACATAAAAATGTCTTTGCTATAGCAGAATATATTAATCACTGTTGTCAAGCTTTGTAGCACATTGTTGGTTTACAATCAGTTGACCAAGATACAAGTTTGAATTTATTCAAAAGCTGTCTCTTTATTTATGATGCCAACAGGTTCCTCATTTCAATACTGAAAAAAACATCTAAAATTAGCAATACTGATATTACTCTGAATTTGTCTCAAAAATTGTCCCTTGAAATTTCTCCTGGAAGTAGTGTTGATAATTCATAATTTCAAAGAAGTTATACATGCTACCTTTGTAGCATTAACTCATTTCTTATAAGTAGTTTATTTTATCAACTTGTCAATCAAGGACACCAAACTCTAATGCAATTACTTATAGACAAGTAAAATGCATGAACTCCTTCCCATATTACTAAAAAATGAAGACATTAATATTTGATTTGGAAGATAAAAATTAGTATAAAATACATCATCAAAATGAACATATAGGTCATTACTAAATTGTTACTGCTTTTTCACTAGCATTATAATGACTACTTGAATTTTTTTCATAAACATAATTTTTTAGAATTTTTGTGTGTTTAAAATTAATTTTATTTCTTAACTTTTGTTTTAATTGCAGGGATACATATGCAGTTTTGTTACATAGGTAAACTTGTGTCAAGGGGGTTTATTTCACAGATTGTTTCATCACCCAGGCATTAAGTTCGGTACCCATTAGTTATTTTACCTGATCTTCTCTCTCCTCCCACCCTCCACCCTCCAATAAGCCCCAATGTTTGTTGTTCCCCCCATGTTTCCATGTGTTCTCATCTTTTAGCTTCCACTTAATTGTGAGAACATGTAGTATTTGGATTTCTGTTTCCATGCTAGTTTGCTAAGTATCACAGCCTCAAGCTTCATCTATTTCCCTGTAAATACAAAATCTTGTTCTTTTTTATGACAGCATAATATTCCATGGTGTATACATAATCCATTTTCTTTATTCAGTCAATCATTGATGGACATTAAGATTGATTCCATGTCTTTATTATTGTGAATACTACTGCTATGAATATACATGTGCCTTTATAAGAGAGTGATTCATCATTCTTTGGGTATATACCCAGTAATGGGTTTGCTAGGTGGAATTGTATTTTAGCCTCTAGGTTTTAGAGGAAGTGTCACACTGACTTCCATAATGGGTGAACTAACTTAAATTCCCACTAACAGAGTATAAGCATTCCTTTTTCTACATAATCTTGTCAGCATCTATTACTTTTTAAGTTTAATAATGGCTATTATGACTGGTATGAGATGGTATCTGTGTGGTTGGATTTGCATTTCACTAATGAGCAGTGATGTTAAGTGTTTTTTCATATGATGGTTGGCTGCATCAAGGTCTTCTTTTTAAAAGAGTAACAGTTTTTTAAATATTTGACCTTGTCATTGATATCTCATTTTTCTAAGCTATTATTTTGGAAAATCCTGGTTTCCTTTTATACTTAACTTATTATAAAAGTTAAGAAAATGAAATGTAAGTACTCTACATCAGTCTTTGAGTAGTATTTATTACCTAACATCCCTTGATCTCATTCTTAATCTCTTTAGAGTTCTAACATTCTATAACTTTGGAATTTCACTCATGGAATAAGATGTTTTCTTTACTGTAACAGGTTCTGTGGAGATTTGATGGGAATAAACCTCATGCCTTAGGACACAATACTCGGGTGTACAAGTGGATACCCCAGAATGACCTTCTTGGTATGACTCTGGAGAACAAATACTGAATATATTAGTAATAGCCAATTAGCGTGTTAATAATTCATCTTGAAATAAGGTTATTTGTTATGGAAAAACTTTTAAAAATGAAACGTCTTTATATTCATTCCAGTCCTATAGGAACAATAATAAGCAGTAATTGTCAGCATTTTATGACATATGCTCACATTCTTTATGGTCAGAATCAGAGTATCTTTATTTCAGGTGTTATAACGTCTTACAGAATTTTTCAATGATGTCATGGGTTCTCTTTGTCTCCTATTTCTATAACTTTACACCTGTTCTTTCCTTTTATGCAGGGTTATTTCCTATTGTCACTAAAGTAACAGCTCTTCTGCTATCACCAGGGCCTTTGTGTTTTCTGTAGAATTAAATTCATAATCTGAATCATAAAGTGATGACACATTTCATGATGAAGTGTGACTTGTCCTTCCTCAATCCTGACATCACCATCACCCAACTGCCTGCTGCCTTACACATGTCATATCACATTCTGTGACTGCACTTAAGAGAACACATTCTTACATGCCCAACACTTTTTTTGGGAGGGTTCTTTTCTGCATATTTTATTTCTTTTATTTAGATTGTACTTTTTCTTTAGTCCAACTGGTAAGCTTGTATTAATTTTTTTTAGTCTGAAAAAATTGCATTATTTTTTTTTAGTCTTGCACACACCCTATAGCTTTCACTTACATCTACAGCAGAAGTAGGTGCTCCTTCCTCTGAAGTCTGAAATACAATTTTAATTTAGTTCAATGTTTTAGCTAGAAATCACTGTCACTTTTAGAGCCTTTAGTTGTGGATTTCTCATTTTATTCCTATGAATAATTTTGCTAAAATTCATTCAATCCTAGGTCATCCAAAAACCAGAGCTTTTATAACTCATGGTGGAGCCAATGGCATCTATGAGGCGATCTACCATGGGATCCCTATGGTGGGCATTCCGTTGTTTGCGGATCAACCTGATAACATCGCTCACATGGAGGTCAAGGGTGCAGCTATTGGATTGGACTTCAACACAATGTCAAGTACAGACTTGCTGAATGCACTGAAGACTGTAATTAATGATCCTTTGTGAGTATAATAATAATTTTTACTAGAGGGTATTTATAGACAGCTTATCTTGTGAATACTAAGTATGAGATTCATCCTTTTTACAAGAGACTAATTTTGAAAGAATTTAAAAGATATAGCCAATCTGAAATCTTCTTTGATTTTTGAGCAGTTATTAAAAAATTGTGTTTGGACCCCATACATTTAAGGGGCATCCAATTAGTGAAACAATTTTCTACACAAAAATAATTTTAAAGTAATATAGAAAATATTTAAAAGACATTTAAAAATTGATACAATCAATCCATAATAGAAAGGAAGAATAAACTTGAAGAAACATCATTAAATATTTTAATTAAATACCTAAAATGTCTAAAAGTAAACTATTTTCTTGATGAAAAATTCACTTTTATTGTTAAAATTATTGTAAGAGACTTGATAATTAGATATAAGTTCCATAACTTAAAATCCACCTATTTACAGTATAAAATCCAAATATATTTAGAATGTTTAGAGTCATGAAGCCATCTGGAATTATACTGTTTAGAGTGTTGTGTAAATGACGTCTTTCACCTAGTATAATTTTTTATTTTTTAATGGTTTTTAGATTCTTTCATGTTGTAGTGTGTATTAATACTTTTTTTTACAGCATTGTAACATCTTATAGTATGGATATGCCATATTTTATTTGTTCACTTATCAGTTCATTGGCCTTTTGCTTGTTTCCAATTGTGGCTATTAGGAACATTGCTATACATGTTTTTGCATAAACATATTTTCCTTTCTTTTGGGTTGATACTGTAAGTGGAATTCCTGGCTGATGTGGGAACTGTATGTTTATGAAGAACTGCTAAACTGTTTTCCAAAGGACTTGTTCCATTTGCCGTTACCACCAGCGGTACAAGAGGGTTCCAGTTCCTCCACACTGTTGCCAACACCTGTTATTGTCTTTTTGTTGTAGCCTTCTTAGTGGAGGTGAAATGATCTCTCATTGTGCTTCTGAACTGAATTTTCATTATGGTTAAAAATGTTGAGCATTGTTATATGTGCTTATTGAAGATATGTCTTCCTTGGAAAAAGGTCTATTCCAATCCTTGGAATGTTTTATAACTTTGCTCCTTATTACTGAGTTTTAAGAACTGTTTACATGTTATAGATATAATCTTGTATCAGCTATGTGATTTTCAAATATTTTGTTTCATTTTGGGTGTGCTAGCATTTTACTTTTTTGATGATGGCTTTTGAAGTGCACAAATTTTGATTTTCATAAGTTAAATTTTTAATAATTGATTTATTTATACTCCAAAGGAAACAATGTAAAAAATGCCTAAAATTCTCAATCCAGCTGCCATCAATTCAGCATTTATAATTACTGTCAATAATACTTTTTATATGAAAGGTATCACCTAAAGGGACACTTTAAAACAGGTTGGACTATAAAACATGTTGGACAAATACAAAAGAAATATAAGGTGATATATTTAAATGTGAATATATAAATACTTCCATTAAATTAAAACAGACTTTAAAAAGAGGAGCAAATGATTAGTAAGAACAAAAAATATTAGAATAACAGAGTTAACAAATGGAACATGATACACTTTCACATACATATATAAGAACACATACATATATATGTATAAATACACATATATGTATTATATATATTGACTGGAAGACATATTTTCTTAGAGCATGTTGAAGTGTTAATAGTTATTTGAAGTGATATTTGGTGGGCTGTAAGACTCAATAAATATAAAAAGATTCAATACAATAAAGTGTATATAATCCAGCCTTAGTGAAAGTAGGGGAGATCAAGACTCAGTAAATATAAAAAGATTCAATACAATAAAGTGTATATAATCCAGCCTTAGTGGAAGTAAGAGAGATTATAAAAATAATAACTAAAATAACTTTGATTTTGGAAATTAAAAAATATACTTCAAAAAAAATTTAAAGTCTTGCCTCAGCCTCCTGAGTAACTGCTATTACAGGCATGTGCCATCACGCCCAGCTAATTTTGTATTTTTAGTAGAGACAGGGTTTCACCTTGTTGGTTAGGCTGGTCTCAAACTCCTGACCTCAGGTGATCCACCTGCATTGGCCTCCCAAATTGCTGGGATTACAGGTGTGAGCCATCACTTGAACCTGGAAGACGGAGGTTGCAGTAAGCCAGGATCATGCCATTGCACTCCAGCCTAGGCAACAAGAGAAGAACTCCATCAAAAAAAAAGTGAGAAATTAAAAATTAAAGTCAATAAGTAAATCATGACTATGCATGCATTTTTATCTCAGCAATGCTGCTTTCAATTATATACTGAACAGATATGTATAAATATGTAAAACTTGTGCTATATATAATATGGACAGGAAACAGGAAAATACTGGGTAGAAGAGGTCAGTTTCCCAGCAAAGTTCCCACCTTCAAGCCTGAAAACTGATGGCCTTACATGAGAACACACGTTCCTGCTTTTGAGCCCCAAAGTTGCCTTTTGGCCCCCCATGTCCCCCTATTCTGTACCTATATAAACCCCCAAACCCCCGGCTCCACAAGGAGATGAACAGAAGAGCAGAAGAATGGCAGAATGGTGCATTAGAGAGAAGAGAAGGAGCTTCTGAATGGTGAGAGTAGTTCAGCTAGGGACAGTTGGAGAGGAGAGGAAATTAGACGCTGGATGGCCAAACTCCAAGGGAATATCATCTTCCCACTCTATTACCATGCCAGCTCCCCATACATCCCACTGACAGCTACCTCCACCACTGAATAAAAGCCATGCATTCTGTCATAAACATTTACATGTCATCCTTCAATTCCATGTGTGACCTGATTCTTCCTAAATGCCAGACAAGGACCTGAGTACTAACAGGGCACTGAACTGGTTAACACTTAAGCCATCAGAAGAGGGCAAGGCTAAAAGACTACCCTGTAACATTACCCACGTGGGCTTTGGGGGTTACAAACACCCACCCCTGGATGGTACCTTGGAGCCAGAGGCCAAGGGTGCTCACCCAGGCTGCTGCACCTGGCTTTCTGTGTGCTCCCGCTCCTGTAAGGGGTTTGTGTGTGAACAGGGAGTGAACAGATGAGTGACACACCTGTCGGACATCTTGTGAGGGAGGCCACGGAACTCTTGAATTTCATATACAAAAATGTTTATGACAGAATTATTACTACTATCCAAAAATTGTTAGCAACTCAAATGTCTATTGGTTATAAAATGATGACATAATCCGTGTGTTAGTAATCAACAAAATACTACACAGCAATGGAACTAACAAACAACTGCCACATAAAAAAATTTTAAAGACTCTAATGAATACATATTATATAATTCAATTATATAAACAAGCAAAACTAATGTATGATATTTGAAGTCAGGCTAATACTTAATTGGAGAACAAAGCTGGTGACTAAATAGTTCAGGAACAGAAAATTATTCTAGGTAGCTTGTGATATCCTGTACCATGAACTGAGCAGGAGGTAAATTGGTATTTTTTCTTCAAGATGATCTTACACTTTTGACCTACTCACTTAGTGTATGTATATTTATCTTTTGGTTTTAATATTTAAAGGTTTATTTTATAAGATAAGTAATATATTTTAAATTCTAGGAATCAAATATCAAAATAATCATAAAACAATAGAGAAAATCCTAGGGGTTCCATCTTAGTGTGGCCAAGAAAAGCCTCTCTTACAGGTAACATTTCAAGGGAAGCCTCAAAATGAGAGAGAAGCATGCCTTGGGTTGCTGCAAGAAAGAATGCTCCAAGAGTGGGAGAGAGGGGACAAAATGTGTAAAGGTGCTAACACCTGTGGGAGCGTAAAGAAAAATAGAAGGTCAATGTCTCTAGAAGACCTAGTGTCCATGGAAAAAGTGTTAGGAGAAGAGCTTGCCAGTGTTTGACATTGCAGGGTCCTGTAGACTAAATAACAGAGTTGGATTTTTATTTTATTTTATTTTATTTTTTCATTATACTTAAGTTCTGGGGTACCTGCACAGATCATGCAGGATTGTTACATAGGTATACACATACCATGCTGCATCCATCCCCCTGTCATCTACATTAGGTATTTCTCCTAATGTTATCCCTCCCCAATCCCCCAACCCCCTGCTATCACTTCCCTAGCTCTCCCACCCCCCACAGACCCCGGTATGTGATGTTCCCCTCCCTGTGTCCCTGTGTTCTCATTGTTCAACACTCACTTATGAGTGAGGACATGCAGTGTTTTGGTTTTCTGTTCTTGTGGCAGTTTGGTGAGAATGATGGCTTCCAGCTTCACCCATGTCCCTGCAAAGGACATGAACTCATCCTTTTGTATGGCTACACAGTATTCCATGGTGTACATGTGTCACATTTTCTTTATCCAGTCTATCACTGGTGGGCATTTGTGTTGGTTCCAAGCGTTTGCTACTGTGAACAGTGCCACAATGAACATACTTGTGCGTGTGTCTTTATAATAGAATGATTTATAATCTTTGGGGTATATACCCAGGAATGGGATTGCTGGGTCAAATGGTATTCCTGGTTCTAGATCCTTGAGGAATCGCCACACCGTCTTCCACAATGGTTGAACTAATTTACACTCCCGCTAACAGTGTAAAAGTGTTCCTATTTCTCCACATCCTCTCCAGCGTCTGTTGTCTCCAGATTTTTTAATGATCGCCATTCTAACTGGCATGAGATGGTATCTCAATGTGGTTTTGATATGCATTTCTCTAATGACCAGTGATGATGAGCATTTTTTCATATATTTCTTGGCTGCATAAACGCCTTCTTTTGAAAAGTGTGTGTTCATATACTTTGCCCACTTTTTGATGGGGTTTTATTCTTAATATTATGAGAAGTCAGGCAAAAATCTTACACAAGGGAGTGTCAAAATCTGGCTTTTATTTGAAAAATATCATTCTGGCTACTGGGTATGAAACAGGAGGAGACAGAAGGGTTGGGTAGAAGCAGAGTGACTAGCTATGAGACATTTCACTCACCATGACCACAATTCCTTTTCAGAACTTAAAAATGATATTTCTCAAATTGTATTTTCACTCTTTCTTAAAGCACTTAAAATTGCTCATGACGTTGAGCATGTTCTCATATGCCTATTCCAGCACTAAAAGACTATAATTGGATTATACTCTTCATAACAAAAAGGAGAAATGCTTAAGGGAAGGATACCTTATTCTCTATGATGTGATTATTTCACATTGCAGCCTGTATCAAAACATCTCATGCAACCCATATATATATACACCTACTATGTACCCAAAAAACTAAAAATGAACAAATTAAAAAATAATAACAAAATAACTCATATTTGCTTTCCTTGAGAAAAATTGGTTTTCTCACCTGATTTTTTCCATTTTAGGTTAAAAATATTTATCAATGATAAAATTCCAATTTAGAAGCCAAAGTTTCTATGATGACTCAAATTAATATACACAAATTCTATGTCAATTCTGTGACATTTACTTTGAATCATTTGACACTTTGAAAACCTTTCATGGGGCGGATGTGGTAGGTCACACTTGTAATCCTAGAACTTTGGGAAGCTGAGAGGGGTGGATCACTTGAGGTCAGAGTTCAAGACCAGCCTGGCCAACATGGAAAAACCCTGCCTCTACTAAAAATACAAAAATTAGCTGGCAATGATGGCATGCACCTGTAATCCCAGCTACTAAGGAGGCTGGGCAGGAAAATTGCTTGACCTCCCCAGGAGGCAGAGGCTACTGTGAGCCAAGATTGTTCCACTGTACTCCAGCCAGGGCAACAGAGTGAGACTGTGTCTCTAAACAAACAAACAAACAAATGTAAAAAATAAAAACCTTCCATGGACTTGATATGCTCAGACAAATTAACTTAATTTCAATATTGGTATCTCTCTGTTTATCCTTCAGATATAAAGAGAACACTATGAAATTATCAAGAATTCAACATGATCAACCAGTGAAGCCCCTGGATCGAGCAGTCTTCTGGATTGAGTTTGTCATGCGCCACAAAGGAGCTAAACACCTTCGGGTTGCAGCCCACGACCTCACCTGGTACCAGTACCACTCTTTGGATGTGATTGGGTTGCTCCTGGCCTGCTTGGCAACTGTTATATTTATCATCACAAAATGTTGTCTGTTTTGTTTCTGGAAATTTGTTAGAACTGGAAAGAAGACAAAAAAAGATTAGTTGTATTTGAGGCTTGAAGCTGGGAAATCTGATTGATGGGACTACTTCAGTTTATTCCAACAAGAAAGGCTATGATGCAAGGTTTCTTTCTTTCCATGACAGAATATCATTTCAAAACATGCTTACCTTGTCAAGTAAAAATTTGTTTTTCAGAGATTTAATACCTGTTTAATGGTTAGAAATATTTTTTGTCAAGAAGGAAAACACTAACAAAAATATAAACCTATGCAAAGCCACATGATCTTACATTTAAATTTGTTGAGCGTCTATTGAAATTTGTTGCTTCCATTCACAGGTAACATGAAAAAATTTTCACTGAGCTTAACAATATTTCACATATTGTACATAAACACAAGAACACAAGAAGTTCATTGAGAGTATCAGTACTGATTTGCAAATACTCAGAATACTTTGGCTTCATTTGAGCAGGGTTTTGATATTTTAACTGTTGCTAAAGGAACTATTAAGCAATGGAATTGTATAACAAAAACCTCTCTCTTCTTTTTGGTATTTTGAGATGAGTAGTGCTGCTTGGCTTTTATGGTGCATCCTGCTTCAGTGTCAGTTTTTTCCTAAAAGTTATGGCAAAATGTTTACCATTTTGGAGCTTAAGTCATTTCCCAATGGAACATGGGTGGAAATAGAAATACAGCAACTCCTACCTGCTTCCTACAGTAAAATCGAACTATTTTACAAAAGTATTGCTTCTATGAGAAAATTCAGGCTTTCCTAACTCAGGTTTTCCAAATGATATCAACAAAATCAATACATGTCTGCCCAAAAACATATTAAAAATGGAGAAATAAGTGAGTGAGTGGTAGAAACAACACTGGGCTAAGGAGAGCTGAGATCAAGTTCCATCCTTCTACTGAGCCAGTCTTTCACCGCGTGCCTCAGTTTACCCATTTCTTCAGGTCACTTAAAAATATTCATCTGGTTGATTTTATTCTCATTTTTAAATTATTTCAATATTTTTTAGTGAACAGGTGGTGTTTGATTAGAAGGAAAAGTTCTTTAGTTGTGATTTTTGAAATTTTGGTACACTCATCACCTGAGCAGTGTACACAGCACCCAATGTATAGTCTTTTATCCCTCTCCCCACTCTGACTGTTCCGTGAGTCCTAAGAGTCCATTATATTATTCTTATGTCTTTGCATAGATAGTAACATATATAGGCAAATAATATATAATAATAATATATATACACATATATATTACTAAATATGTAGATTTGTATTTGTATTCATTTATATAAATCATGTCATACACACACACACACATACACTAAATAATGTTAAATTACAGGAAGCATTTATAACAGAATATTTTAAGCAAATCATCCAGATATTGGTACATTTATATAAAAAACAGAAATCATAAGAGGCAAAAAGGTTAATACTGTTTTATCAATCTTATAAGCCTCATTTAATTCACATTAAACTTATTCTACAACACACTTAAAAGATTGGTATCTATTGTTTAGTGAGAACTACAATGACAAACCTAAAAAGAGAAACATTTTAATACAATCTTAATGAAAGTGTAAATGGGCACTTCAAAGTAAAAATCACCAAAAACACATAAAAGATGATAAAGTTACTGATGCTAAGGAATATGGAAATATGTCAATAAATTAAAGCTATAGAGAAGGTTTGCAACCTATAAAAACCTGAAAAATATATTTTTGAGGGAGTATAATATAAAATAACCTTCTAAAATAAAATGTAAGTATACAGTTTGAAACTGAAATTCTACATCTAGAAATCTGCCATGCAGAAATCCTTCCATATAAGCACATACATGAAAAGAATATTTCCTCCAGCACTTAAATAGTTGCAGTCAATTAACACATCTTCCTCCTACAAATGTGAGTGTAGCCATTGCAGAGAAGAGCTTATTCCATTGCTAAACAGAAAAAGTCATTTCCATAAAAACAGTAATAAAAACCAGATATTTTGTGGCAAAGTTATCTCAAGGTAAATACTGCATCTGCAACTTCTGCTAGCAAGTATTCTCTGGGCAAACAAAAAAGGTTTAAAAAGTGAAATTAATTAACAAATGAAAACTATGCTAGGAATTGTCTTTAAGACATGCAGCAAACAAACAAATACTTATTAAAGAACATCTACTAAGGGTTGTTAACAACAGCAAGGGCCTGCGTCATTTAAACAATGACTTGTTTTCTAGCCTACCCTCACTCAGTGTGACAGAAATTTTACTGCAGGCAGGTGTAGACAACAGCATTAAGCTCTACTTCCATGAAACTTCTACAGGAGGGCTATATTATTTTTTTACAGGGAAAAGCCTCCTGAGTTTTGCATGCCCACACCTCACCTATATGTTACAGAGGCTAAATTCCAGGCAAGAGCCGCCAAAAATGTGTCTCTTCTTTCTTCTAGCCACTGTCATAACACAGAGATTTTACTCAGGCACAGCATCCTAAAAACTATGAGTACCAAATAGTGATTATTATTCATTCATAGGATGGAGGTTCCCTGAGAAAAGAAGCAAACTAAAAAAGAGGCTAGCATCTTACCCTTAGTGGCACAAAGTGTGCCACTGCCTCTGCCCCAAGCTCTGGAGCTAGGGTTGACACATTTCACCCAAAGAAAAGTGTCAGGCCATTAAACAAAGGTCTCTAAATCTCTCATGACTGTAATTTACTTTATTTGAAAGAATATGTAGGAAGTTCAAGCCTAAATGTGTTCTCAAAATATGAAGGGTTTAATAGTAGACAGTTTAAAAGAAGGTGGTAATTTCATGAGAGATACAAACAAGACCATGAGCAAGCTAATAACAAAACAAAACAAAACAAAAAACAAAGAGAAGGACAGCAAAGTAGAGTCTTTCTTGTTTCTAACCCAATCTGAAATGTCTCAAAAGCTATCAATGCTAATGTGACTGAATGATATTTTATCAGATTGTGAAGTAATGTTTGACACCGGGCTACTACCAAAAGCAAAGGATGAATCGACCACAATTTATGAAGGCTAATAGCTAGACTGGGTATGAAAAACAAACAAATAAGCAAACAAACAGAAAGGAGTCAAAGAGGGCTTCTACTAAAACCACTATTATTATAGGCCTGTGAAAATGTCCCAGGTTATATCCTCTGTGTAGAAATATCAAGGAAATGACACTACAGAGGAAAGAGATTTTATTAAATAATTCATCTACTCACTAAACAATTAACAGTTGCAATTTTAAAAAGGTGTGTGTCTAATTCCCAGAGTAACTATAACATATTATCTAAAATAAGGAAGGTTTAAGAAATCTTAAATGACCTATAAAGAAATAGGAAAGTCAGATTGCTACATGGGGAAAAATGGGCAAAAAAAGTGTTATGAAAGTGATGAGTTGTAGATTTAACAAACAAAACTTTAATTTAGATATTATAAATATTTTCAAAGACCTAAAGGGAGCCACATCTAAAGCTGAAAAGGAAGGTATAATAATAATGTCACATCCAATAGAGAATACATAGAAAGAAATAGAAGTTATATTTTTTGAAAAGAACCAAGTGAACATACCAAAATGAAAATTATAATAACAAATAACAAATGCACAAGCAGGATTCTGCTTTATATTTGAAGCAGAAAAAGCAAGGGCCAACAAACTTGAAGATAGATCAATAGACACAATATAATCCAAAGAACAGAGAAAAAAATGAAAAAAAATAAACAGAACTTTATAGACTTTTGAGATACCCTTAAGCACAGCAACATATGCAAAGTAAGAGTACTAGATGACAAAGAGAGAGACAAGATTCAGTGGAAAATTTTCAAAATAATGTCCCAAACTTTCCATAAATGATTTAAAAAAAACACTAATTTACACATTTCAGAGGTTCAATATATTCTTAGTTTAGGAAAAACACAAAAAGATCCAAACACAGACACAACAATAATAATCAGCTGAAAGCTAAAGGAAGAAAACCAAAAAGCTCAAAGAGAAAAACAAGTCATTATATACAAGGGAACTAAAATAACATTAATAGCTGAGTACTTATCAGAAAGAATGCTGTCACTAAGGCAATGGCAAGAGAAGAAAAAAATGTCAACCAAAAATCCTATATTCTACAAAATCATCTTTAAAAAGTAAAGGAGAAATAAAATAATTCCTAAACGAACATAAAATAAGATTTATTACTAAGTAATCTGTCTTCCTTAAAAGAAATTTTCCAGGCTGAAAGTAATAAACACAGAAAAACATTCTAATCCACATAATAAAAAAAGAGCACCTGAAAAAAACAATTACTGAAATTAACAAATTGTATAATCCATATTTACTCAACTTCCTTCAACAAATTTAAAAAGTATATAAAGCACATATATAGTTATATTGTTGGACCTTTAAAAAAAAACATATGTAATACATTAATCAATAACAGCACAAAGGTGGTATATGGATGCAAAACTGAATTGGAGCAAGAAATAACACCAAATGATTGATAACTTGAATTTATAATAACAAAAAAATGGTAAACAAAAACCTATATATCCAATGATATAGGTATATATTTGCTCTTAAATTTTTTTTCACTTCAAAAAAGACATAACATTATATAATGATAATAATAATAACAATGATATTTTGGTTTGGAAATGTAATATATACATTTAAGTGTAATAAATACAATAGAAAAGCACACAACAGAACAGGAAATAAAGATTTGCATGAGATACAAATACTTAAAAATGAATTAATAATAAAATTGAGTAACTAACAAATACATTAATAATAAACAATTTTTTTGTATATTAAAGATGAAATTAAAAAATACCCTTTCCTAAAAGTTGAAGAACACAGAAAACAAAAAAAGATACAAAAAGTTATGAGAAAAGAGTTATTAAGGAGAAAATTTACAACTGTAAAAGAAAAAAATTCAAAGCTAGCAGAAAAAAGAAAATAGCAATTAGTGCTACAATAACCGGACTGAAGAATAAAGAATCCAGAAATACAGCTAAACATAGGGTCAACTAATTTTTGACAGGAATGTTAAAGCTGTGTATTGGAGAAAGAAGAATCTCTTTAACAAATCCCAGTGGATAAACTAGCTATATACAAATGAACAAAATTGAACTCTTGTCCTGAAACTAAATACAAAAATAAGCTCAAAATAGATCAAAAACTGAAATACAATATCTAGAACTACAAAACTCTTGGCAGGAAGAATATGGGCATAACATTGTAACCTTGAATCTGGCAAGGTTTTTAGCTATGGCACAGCAGCAGAAGCAACCAAAATAATATTGATAAATAGGATTTTAAAAAATTAAAATCTTTGCACATCAAAGAACACCATCAATAAAGTCAAAGAGAAACCAGAGTTTGGAATATATATTTGCAAGTTACATACCTGATAAGTGACCTGTATAAAAAATATAGAAAGAACGCTTACAGCTCAATGTTAAAAAGACAACCTAATCAAAAAATGTTTAAAAGATCTAAACAGAAATTTTACCAAAGAATATGTAAATGTCCACTAAGAACATAAAAAAAATATTTTATGTTGGATTATATAGTTGAGAGAAATATATAATGTCTTCCCAATGACAAATAACTTTTCCTTTTACTGGTAGTCAGGGAAATCATTTGTCATGACTAAGTTAAGACACTTGTTCAGAAAAGCTGCCTAGAATGCACACAAGTTATTTAGCAGAACTAAAACAATATAAAATTAAAGATAAATAAACAAATAGCAGTAGTCTTAAGAATCTATATTAGTGATCAAAATATTTTAATGAAGAGTCTGGTTCACATATTTTTTTTAACAGTATCTCTCCTCATTAGTGTGAAAAGATGCTATTATAATTCTTGTTATATGTACTCAGTCAAATACACACACAGGCACATTTGCATGACTATGCATTAATAATAGAGGAAATTTATTTTGTAGCACATAGTTCCTTCTGAAGCAACTGAGTGATGACGTTTCTTTAAAACTTTGGCACTATTAACATGTGACCTTGGTCATGTTGGGGTCACCACCTGCAGGGGTCTGTCCTGCAGACTTGATTCTGCAACAGACGAATAAATACTCAAACACAGAGTACAGTGAACAAGCAGACTAGGGGGTCATGTGCTTCCCAAAGAACGAATTCGCAGCTACACAATCTCCACTAATTCTCCTTCCTCACATTATTCAGTATAGATTTAACAACAGGGCTTCAAGTAAACACATATGTGGTTAATTAACATGGTTAAGAGAGTAGTTCTTTGAAACATTAAAGCTCGCCTAATATATAGATATTGCAAATGCAACTGAAAAATGACAGCTCTTCTTTCATTACCAGCAGCTGCATTTTCTATGGGAATAAATCCCCAGTCTTTATCATGGAATGCTGGTAACACATTTTCTGATGGAGTCTGACCTCTCCTTCCTCTATTCAAGTACCACCACCACCCCACTCCCTGCTGCCCTGGATACTGTGCCCTATCATACTCAGTGACTTCACCATTTCTCTAAGAGAACATGTTCTGGCATGCATCCTGCTTTTTTGGGGAGGGTGGTGATGGGAAGTGGGTGATATGCAATTATCTTTACCCACAGTGTGGGCTATTTGTCCACGTGACAATCTTGTATTAATTCTTTAAGTCTCAAGTCTGGTACCCCTTCTTAATATGTAGCTTTCACTTATTGCCCCAGAGGACTAGATGCTTCTTCCTCAGTGATCTGAAAGTAATTCTAATGTAGTTTTACTATTATAGTAATGTGTTATCTAGAGAACATTGCCTGTTTCATTGCCTCATATTGTGCATTGCTGATTTTATTTCTAAGACTTATAATGCATAATTTTTCAAAAAATCTTAGGTCATCCCCAAACCAAAGCTTCTGTAACTCATAATAGAGCCAATGGAATTTATGAGAGAATCTACCACGGAATGCCTATGGTGGGCCTTCCTTTATTTGCAGATCAACCTGATAACTTTCTTACATGAAGGCTAAGGAGGAAGCTGTTAGATTGGACTCAAAACAATGTAAATTACAGATTTGCTCAATGCATTAGAGGCAGTCACTAATGACCCTACATGAATGTAAAGTTTTTAGCCACATAGCATGTATTCATAATTCGTCACATGAAAGCCCAGGGAGCAGCAGTGACTATGAACATGAGCACAATACTGAGTATATGTATGTTTTGTAATGCTTAAAGGCCATGATCAATACACCATTGTATCACAATATTTGTTGTTATTGTTGTTTTAGTGAAAAACATTTGACAGAGGTTTTAGAATCATGCATAAGTTCTAAAATAGCCAAAAAGTAAAATAAAAGGAACTGCTAAAGACGGTAACAGAAGGTTTATAAAGAAGACTAATAACAAAGTTGAAGCAGGGAACTATAAACATTATTACAATACTGACTAATTTTCAACAAACTTATGTGGCCTTTCAGCATGAAAGCTAAGCAAATGTTCATTTTTAAATTTTTTAATGTATATTGAAGATATACAAAGTGATATTATAGAAAACAAACACATATTAAAAAGGTTACCATAATGAAGCTAATAAACATGGTCATGATCTCACATTAGTTACTTAATTTTTTTGTTTTTTTAAACTTTTCTAAAACGATTTATTTTCAGTAATCAGCACAACCTAATCAATCTCTAATTCCCATTATATTTGTTTTCCAAATTTTTATGCTAAAATTTTGATCTCATCATTAATAAATTATAAACTACTAAAGCTTCCAAATTTACCTTTTCAAAATTATTGAAAAGAGTAGATATTAGTATAAATGCAGCCATTTATTTGTTCTTACAGTGGTGGTTGCTAGCTTATTTAGAAGAATTATAAAACCAAAATATACTTGACCAGAAATAGATAAGTTGGAATATTTCTGTTTAACAGCCAAAATTTTTGAAACCAGAAATATGTAGTCGATATGTTATTTCAGTACATACATTAATTTCAGTTATGCTATTACTGTTATATTGGTAATATCAATAATTTTTAATAAACATAATGCTGGTGTTGAAAAATATAATTTCTAATTAGTTGATACATAAATGTGTATGACATAACATGTTTTCTACTGGTTCTTTATTTTTATTTACTTATTATATTTTTTTATCATACTTTAAGTTCTGGCGTAAATGTGTAGAACGTGCAGATTTGTTACATACGTATACATGTGCCATGGTGGTTTACTGCTTCCATCACCCTGACATCTACATTAGGTATTTCTCCTAATGCAATCTCACCTGTAAGCCCCCACTCCCAGACAGGTTCCAGTGTGCAATGCTCCCCTCCCTGTGTCCATGTGTTCTGATTGTTTGACACCCACTTATGAGTAAGAACATGCAGTGTTTGAGTTTCTGTTCTTGTGTTAGTTTCCTGAGACTAATGGCTTCCAGCTTCATCCATGTCCCTGCAAAGTGTACGAACTCTTACTTTTTATAGCTGCATAGTATTCTGTGCTGTAAATGTGACACATTTTCTTTACCCAGTCTATCATTGATGGGCATTTGGGTTGGTTCCAAGTCTTTGTTTTTGTGAACAGTGCCACAATAAACATACCTGTGCACGTATCTTTATAACAGAATGATTTATAATCTTTTGGGTATATGCCCAGTAATGAGGTTGCTGGATCAAATGGTGCTTCTAGTTCTAGATCCTTAATTAATCACCACACTGTCTTCCACAATGGTTGAACTAATTTACACTCCCACAGACGGTATAAATGTGTCTTATGTCTCCACATCTTCTCCTGCATGTTATCTCCTGACTTTTTAATGATCACCATTCTAACTGGCATGTGATGGTATCTCATTTTGGTTTTGATTTGCATTTCTCTAATCATCAGTGATGATGAGCTTTTTTTCATATGTTTTCTGGCTGCGTAAGTGTCTTCTTCTGAGAAGTGTCTGTTCATATTCTTTGTCCGTTTTTTGATGGAGTTGTTTGTTTTTTTCTTGTGAATTTGTTTAAGTTCTCCGTAGATTCTGGATATTAGCCCTTTGTCAGATAGTAGATTACAAAAATTTTCTCCCGTTCTGTAAGTTGCCAGTTCACTGTAATGATAGTTGCTTTTGCTGTGCAGAAGCTCTTAAATTTAATTAAATTCCATTTGTCTATTTTGGGTTTTGCTGTCACTGCTTTTGGTGTTTTAATCCTGAAGTCCTCATCTGTGCTTATGTCCTGAATGGTGTTGCCTAAGTTTTCTTCTAGGGTTTTTATGGTTTGAGATCTTACATTTAAATCTTTAATCCATTTTGAATTAATTTTTGTATAAGGTGTAAAGAAGGGATTCAGTTTCAGCTTTCTGTATATGGCTAGCCAGTTTTCCCAACTCCATTTATTAATAGGAATCCTTTCCCCATTGCTTGTTTTTGTCAGGTTTGTCAAAGATCAGATGATTGTAGATGTGTGGTGTTATTTCTGAGGCCTCTGCTCTGTTCCATTGGTCCAATCTCTGTTTTGTTATTTTTGCTATGGTTGTTGTTGTTTGAGATGGGTCTCTGTCTTTTGCCAGGCTGGAGAGCAGTGGTGTATTCTTGGCTCACTGCAAATTCTGACTCCCTGTTTTATGCAAATCTCCTGCCTTGCTCTCCTGATAGCTGGGATGACAGGCACAAGCCATCATGCACAGATAATTTTTGTATATTTTGTAGGGACAGCTTTCACCATTTTGGCCTGGATGGTCTCAATCTCCCGACCTTATGATCTGCCTGCCTTGGCTTTCCAAAGTGCTGGGATTACAGGCAGGAGCCACTGCCCTTGGCCTGGTTCTTTGTATCATGTAACTTTCTTGTTGTCTTTCCCAATTGTATGAAAATCTATATCAGAATTAGTGACCTCCTCTGAAAAACACAGTCTTCCCACTGTGTTTTTTAAATAACAAGGAGAAAAGTTACCTCCATTGCTGTTGCTACATGCCATGCTTTAGCAATTTTGGTTTCAATTTGGTAAGGCATATACTTATATGCACCTTTTTCTTTTGCTATTAGTCCATAATTATTTCAACACTAGAGACAAATGGAGCTACAATGCCTCAAAGTAAAATATTGAAAGCTACTTAGATTCTAAAGTCACAGTACAAGAAAAATCAGTAAAAAAAGTAAGTATTTATTGACAATCTCTATATGATGAGAATAATTCTACCAAGTATTCTAAGAACCATCACATTACTACTCACACTAATCAGGCAAGAAAGATAAGATTCTTATTAATTCAATTTGACAATAAAAAACTCGAAAGAGATACTTTTTTAAAAAAAAAAAAAAAGACCAGTAGATATCAGGCTAGTATTTAAACTAAGGCCATCTGCTTTCATACTTTTTACCACGAATCCACTGATATAATGATCATACTAACTCTTGCTGAGTGTGAACTTTTCATGCGCTTTGCCCTGACATGAACGTGACCTTATCAGATTTGTCTCCTATCTCTAGACTTTGATATTATTTCAAAACTTGTACACCAGGTCCATTAAAAATTGTACTGGATAATTTAACCTCTGTACTCTCAATTTTTTTTAATCCTTTAGAGTTATTTGAATTTCTACGCTAGAAATACTTGTTTATTCTTAAATTATCTCATCACATCTTGAAATCTTATGTATCTAGTAAATTCTAGCCCATAAAATAAAATCTATATAAGCACCATGAAATAAAATATTTTATTTTTTATCCACTTTTATGTGGCACTCATTTTTGGCATCTACACAAAAATTTCACGTATTTCTATTTTCTGGTTCATTATATAAGTTGCTGTCTATTTTATGTTATTTTAGCTATAAAGAGAAAGTTATGTGGTTATGAATCATTCATTATGATAAGTCTCCAAATACCAAAAACTCTTCTGGATTGAACTTCTCATGCACCGCAATGGGGGCAAGTAGCAGCTGCCATCTTCCCACAACCTCACCTGGTGCCAGTACTGCTCTCTGAGTGTGCTAGCTTGTGTGGCAATCGTTTTTCGATTTGTCATAATATGTTGCTTGATTATCAAAACTTCATTAAGACAAAAAGGAGGGAATAGAGTGTAGCACTGTTTGACATCTAAGGCAGGCAGTCATGATACAGAACATCATGCCAATTAATGCCACCACTATGGGTCTAGATAGGTACTAAATTCTTAGCTACATTTTATAAGACCTGTGCCTTCTTGATTTGTTCAAAATTTTTACTCTTTGTTAAACATTAAGTAGTATACAATCTTAATTTCAGAAAACCTGTAGTAATTCAATTTTAATGCTTAATTATGTCTATTCTAAAACCAAATAAAATGAGATTCACTTGAAATTCAGTCTGTTTACTTGAGAAGATCAGAAAGACTGTTTTTCCTGTGCATTTTTTTGGAACCTTCATGTTTTATACATATATTATATTTTATATATTTGTATATTTTATATATATTTATGTATTATATATTTATATATTATGTAATAAATTTATATATATTTTTATAATATATTTATATATTATATTTTTATGGTTTTATTTCAAATTTTAAGTTGAGAAGTACAAGTGAAGGATTGCATGTTTGTTACATAGGTAAGGAAACCTCTTCTATATAAGCAAATTCAATCACGTGGAATATATGTGTCCCTGTCAGCAACAACAACAACAACAACAACAACAGCAAAACAGAGCAAGATCCTTGTTAAAAACTGTAAGACAAATTTTATTTTGACTACTGAAGTAGGAGATAGAGACTGCAGTATGAACTGAGCTCAACTTCAACTAAGACAAAGGTAACTGAGACGTTTCAAGAAAATCTGTTTAGGAATAAAAGGGGAATATGAGGAAATAAAAATAAGGAAACCAAAAAAAGAGTGGTGTGCTCTATGGAAATAGAAAATTACATAAAAATTCAGTGAAAAATGATTCATAATTATTGGACAAGGTGGATTAAACAGTGTAGTTTTGCAATTTGGTAGGATCACATTTTATTGAGCAAAGCCTCAGTATGAAAGCTGGGGTCACCTTCCCGGACAAATCCATGACGTAGTGCACAAACAAGCCGGACTAAACCTGACCATGTCTCCTAGCATGGTGTTTAGGCAAGTCCTTTGTGTTACATGGCAGTTTCCAATTCATATCCTTCATCAAATACCAAATATTTTCTCATGAAAAGTTTTGTTTTGTTTAAAAACTCTAGATGGTCATAACTGGCTTCCTAACTAAAACTATGCAATGTGGTAAAATCTTTTATTAGAAAGACTAAAGATGTTTTGCAAATGAGGCCCTGAATATGCTTGAGTTACAATTTTAAATTTAGTAATGACCCTTTGTAATTGGATAGTAATCCACAAAATAAAAAAAAAGGCTAGTTCCCTTTAGTTAGGGATTACAGATATGGTCAAGCAAGTTTAGTCCAGTCTCTCTAGATTATGTTACCTGATTTCTCTCCTGCAATAAGATCTCACATTTCTTGCCCTTACCTTGTCAGGTACGATATTTCCAATTATTTTAATACCTGAAATACTGAGGATATATAAATCAGAAATATATATAATTATTTTACTTATTCTCTCCTCATAAGGACAAATAAATTGTAGATGGAATAAAGAGCCAAATATTCTGTGCAACGATTTTTAAAGTCTATACTGGAGAAAACATAAGAAATGGCAAAAGCTCTCCAATACCTGCATTTAAATATTGCTCATTACAGCCTTTGGACTCAGAACAAGGTTTGAAAAGCAAATAACAGACAAGAAGGGACCCAACCTAAGAGCAGTTCTGACAGGAGACATGTCTAAACAGTTGAATGAGCGAGGTGTAGTGATTATTTCTGACACATGAAATACATTTTTATAGTACTCTTCTCTATGAATAAATATTTTGGCAATAAATGATAAAATGAATTACTATAATGTCTAGAAAAGAAATATACACTGAATATTTTTCTTTATTAAACTTTGAACATATACTCATATCATTAGAAAAAAATAGCAAAGTTAAAGAAAAAAATGTAATGCATTAGTGCTCTTTATAATAATGTCTTCTTTATAAAATGGGGGAAACCTTATATATAAAGATTAGTCTGGGGAAATAATGAAGCTCAACATGTACTACACAACCTAAATTTCAGTCTACTTTTATTTTCTTAATGAAACAACTTCTGAAAATGCATCAAGGACCTTATCAAAATAGATCTTCTTTGCAATTCTTAGACCATATATCTGGATATAAAAATCTGTGTCTATTGATGAGTTATCAAAGAATAATTGCATTTGTTTTAATTTTGAGAAGTCTTTTCACATAAAGCACTATGTACACATATAGTTAGGAAAGTATGTAAACATGAAGGTTTACTTGATAGAGTCCCATAAAAGCCCATAGCATGTTAATTTCCAAAAATTACGATATTGTGCATGTGTCTGTTTCTTTGAGATTGATTCTACAAGCTTTTAAATATCTCAGCAGTTAACAAAATTTAAACACAGACATTCTAAGTACTCTCATGTAATGACTGAATTGAAAATAGCATTTTTCATCATTGTAATAATCTTTTTCTATAACATTTTGAATATGCTGCTTAAAGACTGGAGCATGCAAGCAACATAGAAGCTGAAGACAAAAATGTAATACTTGTGAATTTAATCATGAAAGTAACATATGCATCTAACTCTATCTATGTCAAGGACAAATGGTTTATGCAGAAGTTTTCACAACTAGTAATTGGGTGGAATGCAATGTTTCTTAAAAGATAAAGCAAATGTGCTAATTGGAAGTTTCCTTCTAATATTCTTTAAATATATTCTTTAATATTCTTAAATGTATTCTTTAATATTCTTAAATAATATTCATACATATTCTTAAAACCCAATAATAATCATAAAAATTACTGAATAACAGTGAAGTGTAGGGTCTTAGAATATGGGATATGTCTTCCTGCATCTACCACTTGACAATCACTCCAGAGTTTTTCACTGATGAAGCTTAACATTCAACTGGCTGGCAAAGGATGAATGTTTATGGGATCCTGATTCAGTATCATAAAGCTGTATTTGCACCCAAGGAACAAAAATTGAAAACTTGTAAAGCATAACATTTCATATTTCTCATTTGTTATTATTCTAAAAGTCATTGTTCTTTCAGACAGTGAATCTTGGTAAAATTCAGATGAATAGGAGGCATGGCTTTCTTTTGAAAATAACAGTTTTGAAAGTGGGGGCATATAGAGGTTTTGAGAAAAATGAGCTTAGAGTTGAGCCACTGGGTTCATCACCCCGCTGGTGGTCGCTTCCCTAATGTCCAAATGTGTAATAAGAAATGAGATACTAGCAGATTGGATTTTTAATTTCAGTAATATCTAGCTTGGACTTAGTTAGAGGGAGTCTTGTGCTGGGCCCAAGTGTACCCTTCACCTATCACCAATCTACTCATACTCCCAACAAACCAACACTGGCATAGCCAGTTATTTGGTGCTTTTCTAATGATCGATATTAACTTTCCCCAATTCAAACCACATCAAGATGTATCATTGATTTCATTGTAAGTTCCTAATGATTAGTCTGATTAATCACTTTTTGGGTTTGTGATCCAGTGAGAATTTTATCTACTGCACTCATTTTTTCAAGTGATGTTTTTCTTTCGATTCTTCTTTGGTATAGAGACTTTATTAAGGATGAATTTGTCTTCATAAAGATCTAGAATCCTGACTCATTATGACAGTGGCTCAGAGTGATTGAGAAAAAAAAATTAATACAGGTCAGGGAAACAAGTGAAAATTTAATGCATAATCCTTAGTCAGATAAGGTGAACTTTGCTGTTTGGATTGATCGGTCATAATGAGGACATGCAGTTCAAAAGAGGTAGAACAGAATGAAATAAAAAATGAGACAAATACATTAAATCATGTCATAAATCCTTTAACAAAGCATGTAACTGGTTGTTAAGCCCAAGAAAACAAGCAAAAACAAGAGGGCTTTGAGGCAAAACAGGTAATCAGGAAATTTTTAATGTAAGGTATTAACAAGCAACACTCAGGTTTTAATCAGTTTACTCCAATTTCTAGGGCATTGCTGATTTCTCCTGAGGGCTCTATCAGTCAAGCATTTGGTTTCATTTTATTTCATGTTATCAACAAACATTTCATATACTTAGGGAGCCCTTTTCTGATTTCAAAAATATCGAGTTATGTTTGTATTCATCCTTCTCACCTTATCCCATTCTTGTTTTATATTAGTGACTCTTGCATCTCCAAACATTTTAATAATGCATATTTAAAAATCTCATTTTGTACAGGCCTGGTGGTTCACATGTGTAATCCCAGCACTTCGGGATGTTGAAATGGAAGGATTGTTTGAGGCCAGGAGTTTGAGATCAGCCTGGACAACATAATGAGAGTTCATCACTACAAAAAAATTAAAATACTAGTTGGGTCGGGTGGCATGCAACTCTGGTCCCAGCCACTTGGGGAGCTGAGGTGAGAGAATCAATTGAGTTTGGGAGGTTGAGGCTGCAGTGAGCTGTGATCACACCACTGCACTCTAGTCTGGAAAACAGTGAGAGAATCACTTGAGCTTGGTAGGTTTAGGCTGAAGTGATCCCTGATCACACCACTGCACTTCAGCCTGGACTACAGAGCAACCTCTTGTCATATATATATATATATATATATATGTGTGTGTGTGTGTGTGTGTATATATGTGTGTATATATATATGTGTATATATATATGTGTGTGTGTATATATATACATGTATATATATAGGTATATATATGTGTGTATATAGGTATATATACATGTGTGTATATATATATACACATATATATCTGTATATATACGTATATATATGTATATATGTGTATATATATAGTATATATGTGTTTATATACGTGTATATATACATATATATATGTATATATGTGTATAAAATTAAAGTCCGATTCTGATTGTTTCCTCTATCTAAAATCCTAGGGTGAAAATCCTCCCCTGTGTATAACTGGTTATTTCCTTATATGATTTTCTTGAGGAAATTTTCAACAGGTGTTGATTTCTGCAACATCCCTCATATTCTTGTGCTGGTCCCATGTGTACCCTTCACCTATCACCAGTCTATTCAAACTCCCAATGCATTGTAAGAGCACTTCTTCACTATATTTAAAGTTACCTCTGTTGCAGTCTAGGGAGATCTTTCGTTCCACACACATTTTATTATTTATTTTTTTCACAGAAGTCACTGCACTCCGTAGAGTAAAATTTTGTTCCTTACTTCTAGGTACTATGTCTCATTTGGTTTCCTCACAAACATCACCTTTTCATAGTTCTTACACATGACTACTTACAGAATTCCTTCCAATTTTAACAACTGGTGGACATCCATCCTTCATTTTATACTAGCTTGTGTATGTTGTCCAATGTCATTTATTCTGTTCCTGGTGTATGTTTCTGTAGCAGAAGAGGAGGGAGAAAGTCACTTATGATCACCTCAGTATACTACGTAGTTTATTTGAGGGTAGTTTTTAGGACACCTATTTCATATATAAAAATCTATTAGGAAATATTTAAAAATGCTTAATACATGTTGCAGTAGTTGTAAAAATATAAATTCACACAATTTATAGGATTTTGTTTTGTTTTTGATATCCATATGTAATGAATTTCATAGTTGCTTAGAGGTTTCTGTTGACCAACTCGAAGTTTATATTTGTGGAATTTTGAGACATCACTGCAAATACTTTCACATTCTTATCAAACCGTGGTCCCTCCCTTTGAAATGTGGCAAGGCTTGCGGTTTTCTCAGAAAAGTAAGTATACTGAAAGTGACAACATAATTTTGAAAACTGTTAGAAAGGCAGTGCATTATCTCTGTCTCTCTGTCTCTGTTTGTCTGTCTGTCTGTCCCTGTCTTTTACTTATATCTTTTTTTCGCTCTCTCTGTCTTTCTCCTTCTCCCTCTCTCTTACTCCCTCTATACACTTTGGAGCTGAGTGTCACATCCAAAGTCCTGATGATAAATGACAATTTCGGGGAGAGATGCAAAGAGGAGACTAGGAAGTTATGATTATTCAGTCCCACAGGAATTAGAGTCTTTGGACCTCAATCACCAAGTACGTGAATGAATGACCTTCAGATAATTACATCCCAGCCACCATATGAAAGTAATGGCCTGAGAAATACAGTATATGCACCGCCTGGCTGAGCCCACACAACACTCATGATATGGGAGTTGTAATAAGATGCTTGTATTTCAAACTCTCCACAATTGAGGGCAGTTTGTTATAAAGTGATAAATAACTACAAGGATATTTCTAAAAATTAAATTATACATTCATAATAATTTACAGTTAATGTAAAGTCAAGAAAATGGAAACTACAAATGTAGCATTTTGAAAATACCTGTAAAGCAGAAAGAGGAGTCAGGACAAGATGGCTGTTAAGAGCTCTTGCACTCTGGATCCAGTTAGCCTGAATTCAAGTCCCTGCAAAACAATTACAAAATTTTGTGGGGTTGGGCAAGTAGCCTTACCTCTATGCCTCAACTTCTGTATCAGTGAAACAGAGATGAAGTAATGTCATTAGCTACCTCATGTGGCTGATGAAAGGATAGACACATTAACTTGGTAAAGCACTACAAACAGTTGCTGTACATAGCAAATTAAATTTACATTTATTTCAGTCATTATTAAGTAGACAGAAAAATTTCCACAATGATTTGAGTCATTACCTAAATTACTTCATATATTTTTAAAAAAGTAACATGTTTCAAATGGGAATGATAAAAATAACAGCATTTGCTATTTTTAAATATGTAGGAATTACATTTATTATAATTTTAGTTAACCAAGTGCTGACAAATCAGTGTCTCTGAACAAAATCTGGCCAGCCACATGTTTTTTAATATTTGAGGTAAAAATCACATAAAATAAACTGTACATTTTAACAATTTTAAAGTGAGCAATTTAGTGGCATTCACAGTAATGTGTAACTATCATTGTGATCTAGATCCAAAACTGTCACCAACCTAAAAGGATCTGTATGCACATTAGATAGTCACTTACCATTCAAGCAGTCTGTAGCCTGGTAACCTGGAATTTTGTGTTAAAATCATTCTGTAGTATATTAGGAGATTATTTTAAAGGCATACCACAATATAATTTTCAACTAAATGTTTTATTTTCTTAATTTTTACATGTCCCATTTGTTCTTAAATTGCAATTTTCTGGTATATTAAAACTTACTTTTCGTGTCTTCCATCCAAGTTTTGTTTTTTATATTGTACTTTAGGTTCTGGCGTACATGTGCAGATCATGCAGGATTGTTGCATAGGAACATATATGGCAAGATGGTTTGCTGCGTTCATATCCCCATCACCTGCATCCGGTATTTCTCCCCTTGTTATCCCTCCCCATGCTCCACAGCCCCTGCTGTCCCTCCCCTAGCCCAAGTTTTAGGGGGTTGTTTTTTGCTTTGATTTTTGTAAATTTGTTTAAATTTCATTTAGATGCTGGATATTAGATCTTTGTCAAATGCATAGTTAGCAAACATTTTCTCTCATTCTATAGGTTGTCTGTTTACTCTTGATAATTTCTTTTGTTGTACAGAAGCTCTTTAGTCTGACTGAATGCCATCGTGGATTTCTGCTTTTGTTGTAATTGCTTTTGGTTTCCTCATTATGAAAACTTAGCCTATTTCTATCTCTAGGATGATGTAGCCTAACCAATAAGCATTTGAAATATATATAAATTTAAAAAACACTTCAGTGTTACTGATCATTAGAGAAATGCAAGTCAAAACCACAATAAGATTCCATCTCACACAATTCAGAATACAATCTCACTTCAGGTACTGGTGAGGATGCAGAGAAAAAGGAGTGCCCGTAAACTATTAATAGGAGTACAAATTAGCACAGCCACTGTGGAAGGCCGCGTGTGGTGATTCCTTGAAGGCCTAAAAAGGGAACCACCATTAAAACCACCAATTGCATTCCTGGGTATATACCTAACAGAATATATGTTATTCTATCACAAAGACACCTGCATATATATTCATTGTAGCACCATTCACAATAACAACAACATAGAATCAATCAAAATGCCCATCAATGATAGACTGGACAAAGAAAATGTGGTACATATATACTGTAGAACAGTATGCAGCCATGAAAACAAACAAGGTTACTTCCTTTGTGGAAACATAGATAGAGCTAGATGCCATGATTCTTAGCAAACTAACGCAGGAGCAGAAAATGAAATACCACATGTTCTCACTTATATTGGGAGATAAATGATGAGAACACATCAACACATGGAGAAAAACAATGGACCTAATGGAGGGTAGAGGGTGGGAGGAGAGAGAAGATAAGAATAACTAAAAATATCTCATGGGTTTTAGGTTTAATAACTAAAGATGAACTAATATGTACAACAAACTTCCGTGACATGAGTTTACCTATATAAAAAAACTGCACACATATCCCTGAACTTAAAAGTTAAAAGACAAAGAATGCTTTTGTCTCCTTGATTGTTGGTTTAATTTTTCTTAAATATATGCAGAAAGTAGAGATACTTTACAAGAAATTTTTTTCCAGGTCCTTCTCAGATGGTAGCATTAGAAGTTCCATGGACTAAATTTCAACTGAAACAGTAATAACTAGTGAAAATTGTGTTTTATAACAACCATTTGATATCTCTGAAAATAACCCTGAAGAAATACAACAAATAAAGTAACATATGCAGAAGAATATCTACTAAATTGTGGTGAAAACAGCAAGAGTGTTTGGCATTTAAACCATGACATGCTCATTTGCCCATCCTCCTAATTCACAGTGACAGAAACTTTCTTTGCTCCAGGGAGATGCTAACACTACCACACGGCTGCCACTCCCCTCAAAGCTCCCAGCTGAGGACCAGGGTATGCTTGAGAGGAGATGTCTCTCAGAATCTCTTATCTACATCCAGTGAGGCATATGCTATAGGAGCTACATTCTAGGCAAGTGTGGCTAAGAAATTTCTCCCATCTTTAATCCAGCCAATCATAACTCAGAGATTTAACTTAAAAATGGCATGGAGAATACTGAGTACCAAATAATCACAGCTCAAGCTCATTCATAGGATAGAGTTACCATGGTGGTAGAGAAAAACTAAGAATGAAGGCCAGAGGCTTACTTACTATTATACTTTAGGTTCTGGGGTACATGTGAAGAACGTGCAGATTTGTTACATAGGTATACACATGCCATGGTGGTTTGTTGCATCCATCCCCCTGTCATCTACATTAGGCATTTATCCTAATGCTATCCCTCCCTAATCCCACCATCCCCTACTATCCTTCCCCTAGATCCACATCACCTGACAGTCCCTGGTGTGTGATGTTCTCCTGTGTCCATGTGTTCTCATTGTTCAACACCCACTTATGAGTGAGAACATGCAGTGTTTGATTTTCTGTTCTTGTGTCAATATGCTGAGAATGATGGTTTCCAGCTTCATCCATGACCCTGAAAGGACATAAACTCATCCTTTTTTATGGCTGCATAGTATTCCACAGTGTATAGGTGCCACATTTTCTTTATCCAGTCTATCATTGATGGGCATTTGGGTTGGTTCCAAGTCTTTGCTATTGTAAACAGTGCTGCAATGAACATACATGTGCATGTGTCTTCATAATAGAATGATTTATAATCCTTTGGGTATATACCCAGTAATGGGATAGAGCGAAGTGTGTCACTATCTCTGCCTCCAGCTTTATAGCCAAGGTTAAGACATACTGCACAGAGAGAGTTAGGCCATAAGAACATAGCTCCAAATCTCTTCCCAAAGAAACCAGTTTTATTTTTGAAAACATGAGAAGTTTTATTTTTAAAAATGTGAGAAACTTAAGAGTACTTTAAAAATGTAGATACTGGTGCATATGTATAATTAATACATATATTTATTTTTTGTTAAGTGTAGGTTTAAAAAATATGAAATTTTTCATTTTCTCAATTAATACTTTGACCTGAATTATGTCTACTCTGATAAAATTTTTGCTGTTTCTTTTTTCATTTATTGCATTTACTTCATATTTCTTAGTCCAAGTCATTTTTGTTCAACTAATAAAAAGCTTTTCTTTCTTTAGTTCCTGTACACTATTCTATTTTATTTTCACACTAAGTATTTTTAAAGATTATATTTAGCCTGCTATTGAGCTCTCAAAATAAGGTGAGATCTATGTTATAAGCCGCTAAACTCTTTTTCACAAAATTTACTATATAAAGAAAATATTTTCACTTGACTAGAGTTAGACTTTGTCATCATGCCATAATTAGAAATCTTTAAAAGGTATATTATAGGCCCTCATGTTATCTCATAACACTAATTGGACTATAATAATTATTAATATATTGCTGTAACATGAATTACCAGAGTTTAAATATATAATCACATACCACTTATTCAAAGATTGAGAACATATGACCTAATTTCTACATAAAGTGTGACAAATGTGAAGTGTGGTTTTGATTTTACATAATTTATAGGAATTTCATATAACTGGAGTAACAGGTAAAGTTGAGTATGCACAAGTGAAATGAAGTAGATGGTTAGACGAAGAGTACAGATTTGGTGAGAGTTTTACTATTTGAGAATAATGATGAAAATAAAATACAAATGTAAATTTTAGAAATATAAAGACATATGTGAAAAGGGCATAAGTAATGTGTATGATATATGAAGTATAAAGAAGGCAGGAACTAACACTTTGGTAATCTCTAATATCAGACATTATCTGTATGTTTACTGTTTTTAAAGTTTTTACATAAAATCATATATATGTAAAATATATGCATAAATAATGTTTTATAAAGTTTCATGTGGAATGTTAAAATTATCCAATTTTTGAGGCATCATTAAAGTGACTCAAGTAGAAACGGTGTAAACTGGAGTATCCTAAAAATCTGGGGACTATTAAAACACTCTATATTATTTAACATACATGGATGCTTTTTACAAAATATATTTTTTTCATGAGAGAAATTTCTAAATTTCTTTAAATTATATAGTCCAGTAGAGTCTTAAACTGAAAGTGGTAATTTGAGAATGTTAAAAATTGTTTTCAGTAAGACCTATGGTACACAATCATACATCTCTTCTATATATTATATTTAATGTTATTTACTTTAGTGCATGAGACTTTCCTAGTATATTTTATTACTTAGCACTTGTACTACACTTATGCATTGCGATGATGAGAGACACACACCCACATGACATGCATCTACAAAGACATGGGTCAGGCAACTGTAAAGCATGCTAATGGCTTTTAGGATCAGCCAGGTTCCTAGAGTTTCATATGCACATGGATATGGACAAGACTTGCTGAGACCAGCTCTGCTAGATTAGATCAAAATTGTGAGAACCATGAAACCATGAGTTAAACACGTTTTTTGTTGTTGTTGTTGTTGTTTTTAATCTACAAAAGATTGGGTAGTTTGTCATGTAGCAACAGAAAACTAATAAAAAACTACTTTCTTTGAGTTATCCTATTTGATAAATCTTAGAATCTACTTTTACTCTACATATGGACTCTGTTTTCTGCATTTTAGTAGCTAGTGATGTCCTACTAATGTTTAGCAGCTACTTCTTCAGTAAATGAAATAAAAAAGAAAAAATATTTTATAGCACTTTGCTAATTTTGGTGATGTAAATCACCCCATTATGTCTAATAAAATTAATGTTATAGCAACCAGATAAGGAAAAAACTCGAAAATTAATGACCAACTCTCCTGAGTCTCTTTGAGTGAGTGTAAGATAATTATATGAATTTAGCATATTAATCATATAATCATATCAATACTGGGCAGTAGCCTTGAGACATTCATATGCTAAAATTTTATGAACATAGCTTTTATTATTTGGATCTATTTAGTTTTCTTCAACTCATGCTGCACATTCATATCTAGGCCAATGCATTTTATCTCGAAGACATTCTTTTTCTTTATATACCAAATATAAGCATATAAAGTCATAACACCACTGTATACTCCGTAAGTATACACAATTACAGTTTGTCAATATGCAATAAAGATAACTCAATAGGTTTTAAAAAATTATTTACATAGAAAAGCACAAACTTCTCTTTCTCAGGAAAAATCTAATCTCCATGAAGAATTTTGAGGAATAAATATATGCCCATCTATACAGCTTTTTTCATATCTACAACTCTTCCCATCTCAAATTATGCTTAATATCAACATGTGTTCTTTCAGCATATATCATGTTTTTACCTCTAAAAAATTGTTACTCTTTTAATATTTCAATAAACTTATGTAAGTATTCCACTTTTTTGAACACCTTTCTAAATATTATTTAAAAGATTACATCTAGCAAAGATTATTTTTCTAGGGAAAAATATGTAATCACAAAGTACTCTAGGAAAGAATCACTACCACAAATGACACCTTGAACATTTCAACAAGATGTTTGCAATTTCTATTAGAATATGTTTAAAGCACTATATTACGATAGAAGCTGAAAAAGAAATCTAAAGTAGCAATGTGTTGTATACCTCAAACAATACTTTTAATTCATTTATTGAAAAATTAGGAATTCCTTTTAGAATTTAGTTTTATTGAATTAGCCAACTGTTCTCCATCTGGCATCAGTGAAGTCCTTCAGATCAGCTGGCATCAGTGAGGTTCTTCAAACCAGCTGAGTTAGTAGATTTATCAGTATGCTGGACCTGAAGGAATACCTCAAAAGGAAAACTGGTCTTTTCATAATGTTTAAGTTATTACTTACAGAACAGTTAAAAGGAACTATAATCTTGTAACAGTAACAGGGTCTGCATAATTCTAGGACAATAGCCAAATAACACTGAGGAAGTGAGTCCGAGAGCAAGCTAACCTAATGATTAACGCTGAATGTACTGCAAGCTTGGTTAACTTTTTTTCTTTTTCTCCCCTTATCTTTGATTATTTTAACAAAGTTTATAAACATACTATCATCATGAAACTCTCAACATCTTGCATGATGGTTGTAAGAATCAACACGTATATGTTATATAATAAATTAAGGTTTAAAATATTATGTTACGTAAAAGAAGCCAGGCACTGTATTCCTGTAGTATAGTTTGAAGTCAGGTAGCGTGATGCCTCTAGCTTTGCTATTTTTGCTTAGAATTGTCTTGGCTATGTGGGCTCTTCTTTGGTTCCATATGAAATTTAAAGTAGTTTTTTTTTTTCAATTCTGTATAAGAAAGTAAATGGTAGCTTCATGGGGATAGCATTGAACCTATAAATTACTTTCGGAAGTATGGCCATTTTACAATACTGATTCTTCCTAACTGTGAGCATGGAATGGTTTCTCATCTGGTTGTATCCTCTCTTATTTCCTTGAGCAGTGGTTTGTAGTTCTCCTTGAAGAGGTCCTTCACATCCCTTATAAGTTGTATTCCAAGGTATTTTATACTATAAGCCTACAGTAACAAAAAAAGCGTGGTACTGGTACCAAAACAGATATATAGACCATGGAACAGAATAGATGCCTCAGAAATAATGTCACACATCTATCCAAATGGCTAATATCTAGAATCTACAAATAACTTAAACAAATTTACAATAAGAAAACAGCCTCATCAAAAAGTGGACAAAGGATATGAACAGACACTTCTCAAAAGAAGAAATTTATGCAGTCAACAAACATTTCTCAAGAATCTAAAACTAGGGATTCCATTTGACCCAGCAATCCCACTACTGGGTATATACCCAAAGGATCATAAATCATTCTACTGTAAAGACACATAAACACGTATGTTTATTGCTGCACTGTTCACAATAGCAAATACCTGGAACCAGCCCAAATGCCCATCAATGATAGACTGGATAAAGAAAATGTGGCACATATATTTTATGGAATACTATGCAGCAATAAAAAAGGATGAGTTTGTGTCCTTTGCAAGGACATGGATGAAGCTGGAAATCATCGTTCTCAGCAAGCTAACACAGGAACAGAAAATGGAACGCCTCATGTTCTCATTCATAAGTGGGAATTGAACAGTGAGAACACATGGACACAGGGAGGGAAACAACACATACCGGGCCTCCTTACCATCTACATGCTCAGGCTGTTGATTTAATGGTAATGTATGTACTTTGAACTACAAGGGTTACATTTTAACTTCTTGACTAATTTATCTTTGGATACAACCAGGAGAAATGACAGAAAGGAACATCAATTGGAAAACAAGCATTGCATTGCACCAGGATGTCTGTGAAATGGACTTCAGTACTTCTGCTAATACAACTGAGCTTTTACTTTGGCTCTGGATATTGTGGAAAGGTGCTGGTGTGGGCTCCAGATTACAGCCATTGGATGAATATGAAGACCATCCTCAATGAGCTTGTTCAGAGAGGTCATGAGGTCACTGTATTGGCCAAGTCAGCTTCCATTCTTCTTGACCCCAACAACCCATCCACTCTTAAACTTGAAGTTTTTCCTACATCTTTAACTAAAACTGAGTTGGAGAATATCATCACACAACAGGTTAAGAGATGGTCAGACCTTCCAAAAGATACTTTTTGGTCATATTTTTCACAAATACAAGAAATTATGTGGATATTTAATGATATAAGTAGAAATGTCTGTAAAGATTTAGTCTCAAATAGGAAATTTATGAAGAAACTACAAGAGTCAAGATTTGATGTCATTTTTGCAGATGCTATTTTTCCCGGTGGTGAGCTGCTGGCTGAGATATTTAACATACCCTTTGTGTACAGTCTCAGCTCCTCTCTTGGCTACACTTTGGAAAAGTATGGTGGAGGATTTCTTTTCCCACCTTCCTATGTACCTGTTTTTATGTCAGAATTAAGTGATCAAATGACTTTCATGGAGAGGGTAAAAAATATGATTTATATGCTTTATTTTGACTTTTGGTTCCAAGTATTTGATAAGAAGAATTGGGATCAGTTTTACAGTGAAGTTCTAGGTAAGTAATTTTTCCAGTTAGTATCATTAAGATCTAACTTATTTGGGTCTTTGAAGCAGAGCTTATGTAAAGCCATAAAGTTAGGGTAGTGGGGTTTTTGTAAGTGAATTTATGAAATGAAAATACAAGATGATCTATCAGTCTCACAAATATTATAGAAAAGCTTAAATTATAGAATCATTTAAAACTCTGTGACTATCATTCATATCCAGGAAATTGTAAACTCATATATTAGTGCACCTAAGACTTTAAGTAATTACACATCTGTTTTACTATATGTTGTTTTACATTGTAGAAATTGTAAAATCCATCAAGTACCGTCCTACTGAATGCACAGGTTTAGAAAGAATACTTACACATTTTTCTACAACTAACTATATAATTGCAGAAATTGTTCTTCCTTGTAAACTTCAGTTTTCTTATTTAGAAATTAAAAGATGTTCCCATGTTACCAGAACATTCCTTCACAGTTGAGAAAAATAATGTCTGTATCTCAGATGCAAAAATCAATAAGGGTAAATTGAAGTTTCTAATATTTCTATACTCCTTCACTAAAGAATTGGAAATCATTCATTTAAAGTCCAATCATTTCATTGAAGTGTGAAGGTTGTTACATCTATATAGATTTTTTTTGAAACTATGTCTCTTTATTAAAAAATATGAGATAGATTAAGGTTGCATACAAATCTATATTTCAATAGTTTTATAAAAATTTCTATCTATAATTTATAAATATATTTACTTAAAAATAATATTATTAAGCTCTTAGCCTGAATCCAAAGGATTGGTTGGTACAAGGAGTTCAGCCATACTCTCAAAATAGTCCACAGTTCAGTTGAAGAATCAAAGATAAAAGAATTAGCTTAATGAGTTATGTAAACTAGACTAGTTCTTAGAAAATTATTTTTATGGGTACAGTAGAATTAATTGATTATGGAGTTCAAAGAGTTGTCTAAATGTCTATATGCTACTATTGCAACTTTAAAGAGAAAGTAAATTGATGTTTAATTCTCTATGGCTTATTTTAAAAATTGTTTATTATTGTGAGTAATCTGATCTGACATTAGAGATGTATCTTACCTCACAATTCTCCTACCAGTTTGCCTTTCTTATAAATACACAAGGGTAAAATATATAATACTTAAAAAAATAAATTATGCTTATATAAAAATATATGTGTATATTTTAAATACATAATACTTACATATATAATACCTAGAAATAAATTATGCTTATATATAAACATATGTATATATTTTTCAAAGCACAGACACTTTGCCTACATTTTTGCTTACATTATTCTAACTCTTTCAGAAAATGACTTAAAGTAATTATCTTGTGTAATTCACCTTTTCTTTTCTTTATTACTATCAGGAAGACCCACTACATTATTTGAGTCAATGGGGAAAGCCGACATATGGCTTATTCGGAAGTCCTGGAATTTTCAATTTCCTCACCCACTCTTACCAAATATTGACTATGTCGGAGGACTCCACTGCAAACCTGCCAACCCTCTACCTAAGGTAAACAAACTTTTGTTGGTTTTACTTTGTTGGCTTTGAATTTTCCATAGAAATGATTCTATAGTCTTCATTTAAAGTGTTTGACTTACACTGAAAGAAAGATGGGAAGTGGGTGGGGTAAAGCAGATACCAATTAGAAACTCATGTAAATGTTGATACTATCACAAATATGGGAGTTTCATAAATATTACAAATAGAGAGGAATACTGAGGAGACTTTGAGAATAGGGTTGGTTAAATTAAAGTCTTGATTATGCACATCTAAGAAGGTATTGGTCATTCATTCAAAGAATATTTATAAAGGGATTATCACAAGACACAGGTAAGTGCAGAATTTTCAAAGAAGAAAAATAGACACAGTTTCTGTCCCACATACCTGACATTCTACTTTGAAATGTAGAATATAAGCAAGTAATAAAAATTATATAAAACTATTACCTCAAGGAAAAACCCAATGCCAAGAAAGCATTAGTGGAGATAATAGAAAGTGTCCTGAAATTACAGATTAGTAAGATGAAAGCTGAATAATATGCAGGAATAGGTAAAAGAATGACATGGTCAGGCCTGTTCTCAAGTTTCCAAGTTCAGTTTTCAGGGAGAGAGTAAGAATTAGATGATGCTGAGAGGCAAATTAGATCCAGACAACTATTAGGAGTTGAAATATTTATTAAGCACATTGAAAAACTACTAAATGAGTTAAGAAATAAAGATATATGAAAAGATTTCCTTTTTAAAGACATTCTTCCAAGATGTTCAATGGATTAAATTGCAGAAGGGCCAGACTGTTAAGAGCTGACCATTCAAGAAATTTTGCATGGATTCAGGTAGCAGATGATGGAAAAGTGGACTAGAAGGTTGATAGAAATAATTATGCCTACATTTACAGAACTAGTACCAACTTTATTTTGTGTTGTGGGGAAAAATATTAACATGGACAAGATACTTAAAATATCTCTGGCATATAGTCAGGGACTCAGAAATATTAATTTTGCAATTATGGATATTTTGTTATTATTAGTAATACTACTAATTACTTAACATGTGTAAATCACTTGAGATATTCATTTAATAGAACTGGATTGTTCAGCACATCAAGATTATATTCTCCTGCAAAGTCATAGATGACAGATATCCTGTGGACTTGATTAAAAGTAGACATATCAGTTTTGTCACTAAGAAGAGCTAGCTGAAATTGTAAGATTTTACCATTAAGTAATAAGGATCTTCACCAGTATTCCAGCTTAAAATATTTTCTCAACAATATAGATGTATGCCTTTAATATTTGCAGGCAAACCCAGTTTTCGCCAGATCTTCCTAAGCATTTAAATCATTCTGCATTCAGATCCTGGAGTTTTACATATTAGAGTATAAACAAATTCTATTAGAGCAGGTGATTTTTGCCTTATGACGAGCAGCTCAGCAAAGCTTCCTGGGGGAACTCACCTCAACATCATAGCTTCCTGATAGAGATGAACAGAGAACATGAACGATGCATCTATAATAAAGACCAAATAATTTTAACCACTTGTATCTGAATAATGCCTTTAGTTTCAATACAAAAAAAAACTCTGTCAGCATATAATATTATAGTCTTTATGAAGGAACACCAGAACCTCATATATTTTAAACTAATATCACACTTTTAAGATATACGTACAATGTAATCTCTGACAGTAGTTTTTATTTCTGTGGAATCAGTGGTGATATCCCCTTTATCATTTTTTATTGCATCTATTCAATTCTTCTCTCTTTTCTTTTTTATTTTTCTGGCTAGCAGTCTGTCTATATTTTTTATCTTTAAAAAAAACAGCTCTTGGATTTATTGATGTTTTGAAGGTTTTTTTGTGTCTCTATCTCCTTCAGTTCTGCTCTGAGCTTAGTTATTTCCTGTCTTCTGCCAGGTTTTGAGTTTTTTTGATCTTGCTCCTCTAGCTCTTTGAATTTTGATGATAGGGTGTCAATTTTAGATCTTTCCTTGCTTCTCATGTGGGCATTTAGTGCTATAAATTTCCCTCTAGACACTGCTTTAAACAAACGAGTAAATCTGGAGTTACTACATTATTACAAATCATGTAACTACATCATATCCAAGTTACATTATACCCATGGGGTATAATATTTTTGAACATTGTCTCCCTGACTACAATGTAATAGCTCCATTTCTTTTCTCCCTTACACATATGCACACACATATGTATGTGCACACACATATTTATAGAAATATCTTCAACAGAGGCCACCTATCTCGTATTTACAACTTGCAAAGAAACTGAGTGAGTCAGTTAAAAAATATTTACTCCAAAAATTCCTAAAAATACTTGATTTTCTCTCTTTGGTAATTTTTACCAGTTCTTTCAGTAGTGCCTGCTGTGTTGATAGTCTTTTGTAACTGAGCAAATTCTTTTTTCACAGGAAATGGAAGAGTTTGTCCAGAGCTCTGGAGAAAATGGTGTTGTGGTGTTTTCTCTGGGGTCAATGGTCAGTAATATGACAGAAGAAAGGGCCAACGTAATTGCATCAGCCCTTGCCAAGATCCCACAAAATGTAAGATAAAGTGCCTTTGTGGTTTGGAAACCACTGAAAGAGGCTGTTAAAGTTTTAAATAACCAGTTTTAGAAACTTCTAACAAATGTGAAGCTGGCCAAAAGTTAGAAAATGAGAATGAGGATAATCCTGGAGAAACTGTGATAACTTAGAAAATTGTGGTTGCATTTTAAAAAATGGTTTTAAGTATGAACACTCCACTATGTAAATATGCTGACAGTAAATTGTACGGAGAATGGTATTTAAAAAGTGTTTGGAGACTTTTCACCTCCTGTCCTATAAAATTTTGAATTGTATATGTGATCTACAGAGAAAGAATATTAAAGAGTAGATTGAACTCTTAAATATGCTTACATAGCATCCACTGACAGAAGTAATACTTGTGCGTCAGACTTATGGGTTGCATGTGGCCCTGGGGGTGTAATACTCTGGTATGCATGAGTGGTTCTTACTAACCTCTGTGGGAACTCAGTACTCCATAAGTATTCACAAAAGGGAACTTGAGACCCACAGTTATTTTTAATTTCTGATATTAACAGTCATGCAAACTGCTGAATTTAACTCAACATATTTCCAGTAACTAAAAATGGTGCTTAATGTAGTCTTTAGAATGACTTTCAGGTGTTTTCAACTAAAAATATATATCCAGAATTCCGTCCTTGTAGAAATACAAGTAAGACTTATGACAATTTGTCTTCAAAACAGTTTTCCTAACTCAGCAGTATCTGATGAGTAAAGAATACTTGACTGACTCTTGGACCACATCTATTACTTATTGTACTCTGGAAGCTTTTGGTGAATGTTTACAATTATTGGATGTTGTATTTCTATTTGTACTTTACATCAAATGCTTATATGAAATATGTGACAACAAATAGAGAATACTGGTTCTGTTAGTAATTATGTGGTATGTAATCTATTTAAGGATCTGTGGTAGTACAACATGATCAAATGTCATTAATTTAGGAATAATAACTGCCATCTGTGGGGAGTAGGGTAGTAACGAGAATGAATTCCAATCCTGTGATTAAAAGTGTAAACTATAGACTCTACCTTAGTACATTTCAGGATCTAGAAGTTTTACTTTTATAAAGACGAAGCCTGGAAGGTGTTGCTAATGTATTTTACTCCAACATAAGGAGCAAACTTTTTAAGTATATAAATACATATTTCTGCATGGTTAGTTTTTTAACAATTTTTAAAATAAACTTTATGGATATGACAAATTAAAAAAGAAACTTCCTGACTAAAAAACCTGTTGGGAAAACACCATCTCAACTATTAGTTCAAAATAAAAAAATATACATAGAAGATTCAAAAATAAAACAGAGGATGTTTTTCATTGATAATAAATTTGGTATTAAGAGTATAATCGGGAATAAATTTATTTAAGAAATATAGGTGAAGTTTTGGTATTATCATGATATTGAGGTCAGGAAAGAGATATCACCACATTCTGCCCCTGTCATTTGACCCTTTTGTTTAAGGATTCCTGAGGGCACTTGTACACACTACAGATGTTAAAAAAGTTACATTTTAATGAGTAACTTCACTTGCACAATAACAATAGCAGAGTTTTCAAAAAATCTGACATGCATCATGCAGTTTAGACTAGCCATGTAATCCAGGCTCTTGTACTTCCCGTACATTTTGGAATAGGCTTATTGTGATGTTTAGGGAACTATTCAGAGAAGGAACAGCCTAGGCCAACAGACAACTAGTCCAAGTACCTACACAGCCAGATAAATTTAGGGAAAGAGGAAAAGCAGCCTGATCTGCTGGACTGCGTCCAGCCAATGTCTGAAGCAGGAAGATGAAAGAGAGGGGATGGAGATAGATCCTGCCCTGAAGGTGGACCCTGTACAGCATAAAATGTGGCTCCACGAGGACTCTGCACTATAAGATTAACAACTCCTCCAAATGGAGGCAGCAGAAGGAAATACAGGAAGAAGTCAAACAGAAAGAAACCAGGCAGGGGAACAGGTTCAGATGCCTCCTCCGTAAAATACAGTAGATATGTATTTTCTTCTATAGAGACTAACCAGTGATCTTTGTGTATTTGTCAATTAGTTTTTAATTTCCCATCTGATAAAGCTTTCTTGTAATGACCTTTTCTACTTTTTCCTGAAACCTGAGTTAATTTAGCACTGATGTAACAAATAGAAGTTAAACACTGTAAATTCTTGTTCAATTTATGAGGATTGCTTGGGAGTTTCAAACTTAGCAACTTAAACATAACAAGGTCTTGTCTGTAGAAGAACATATTAATCACTGTCGTCATGCTTTGTAGTACATTCTCTAAGTGTTAATAATCAGTTGACCAAATTCAGCAAAATACAGTTTTAAGTTTATTCAACAGCTGCATTTTTATTCAAATACCCACAGTTTCCTCATTTCTATGCCAAAAAGAAAAAAAAAATCCCAAATTAACAATGCTGATAATACTCTGAATTTGTGTCAAGAATTGTCACTTGAAATTTTTCTTGGAAGTAGTGCTTGATAATTTGTAATTCCAATAAAGTCACATGTACTACCTTTGCAGTATTAATTTATTTCTTATAAGTTGCTTATTTTATGGACCTGCTATTTTGTTGATCAAAGGACGATAGGCTCTGATATAATAACCTACAGATAAGTAGCTATATGTGAACTACTTCCCATATTGCTCAAAAATAAATGAATACATTAAAACTAAATTTGGAAGATGAAAACTAATATAAAATACATAAAACAAAATACACATATAAGTCATTACTAAATTGTTACTATTTTTTTAAGCTAGAATTATAATGACTACCTATAAATGTTTAAACATTATTTTATTTTCATTTTTTAAAAAATGAAATTAATTTAACTTTTATTTTTAACTTTTAAGTTTAGGGGTACATATGCAGGATTTTTACATAGGCAATTTTGTGTCATGAGAGTTTGTGTTACTGATTGTTTCATCAGCCAGTTATTAAGACTAATATCCATAAATTATTTTTCCTGATCCTCTCTGTCCTTCCTTCCTCCACCCTCTAATACACCTCTAATAGACGGTGTTGTTCCCATCTATATATCTGCATGTTCTGATCTTTTAGCTTCCATTTATAAGTAAGAACATACCATGTTTGGATTTCCATTCAGATGTTAGTTTACTAAGGATGATGGCCTCTAGCTCTATTCATGTCCCTGAAAATACAGATTTTGTTCTTTTTTATGGCTGCGTAATATTCTGTAGTGTATATGTACCATATTTTACTCATTTAGTCCATAATTGATGGACATTTATGTTCATTCCACATCTTTGTTCTTGTGAATAGTACTGCAATTAACAAACGTGTTCACAGGTTTTATAAAAGAACAATTTATAGTCCTTTGTTTATATACCCAGGAATGGGATTTCCGGGTTTCATGGCATGTTTGCCTCTAGGTTTTTGAAGAATCAACACACTGTCTTCCATAATGGTTGAACTAACTTACACTTAAACCAACAAAGTATAAGCATTCCTTTTCTATACAACCTCACCAGCATCATGATATTTTTTGAGTTTTAATAATAGCCATTCTGACTGGTGTGAGATGCTATCTCATTACCTTTTTGTTTTGCAGTTCTCTAATGATCTGTGATGTTAAGTTTTTTTGTCATATGATGGTTGGCTGCACATAGGTCTTCTTTTAAAAAGTGTAACAGTTTTTAAAATACTCGAACTTTTCGTTGATAGTCTAATTTTTCTATGGTATTGTTTTGTAAAGTCATGATTTTCTTATACACCTAACTATAGAAGTTAATGAATGAAATGTGGGTATTCTGTTTACATCAGTCTTTGAGTAGTTCTTATTTACTAACATCCCTTGATCTCATTCCCACTCATTTTACTGTTCTAACATTCTATAACCTTTGAGTTCCACTCATGGAATAAGATAATTTCTTTACTGTAACAGGTTCTGTGGAGATTTGATGGTAATAAGCCAGATGCCTTAGGTCCCAATACTCGGCTGTACAAGTGGATACCCCAGAATGACCTTCTAGGTAAGACTCTGGTAGACAATACTGGTGACTCTGGTGAATAATACAGGACTCTGGTGAACAAATACTAATACTAATACTGAATATATTAGTAACAGCACATTAGAGTATCAGTATTTCATCATGAAACAAGCTTATTAAATATTTGTTATGGAAAAACAAAATGTAACTTCTTTATATTTATTTTCCAGTCCTAAGGGGAAAAGAATAAGCTATAACTGTTGGCATATTATAGACTCACATTCTTTATGGTCAGAATCAGAGGAAATTCTTATTTCAGGTGTTATTATATCTCACAGTGTTTTTCTTTTTTTTTTCTCTTTTTCTTTTTTTGAGACAGAGTCTCACTGTGTCGCCAGGCGCCAGGCTGAAGTGCAGAGGCACAATCATGGCTCACTGCAACCTCCGCCTCCCAGGTGCAAGCAATTCTCCTGCCTCAGCCTCCCGAGTAGCTGGGACTACAGGTGCACGCCACCGCGCCCAGCTAATTTTTGTATTTTTAGTAGAGACGGGTTTTCACCATGTTGGCCAGGATGGTCTCAATATCTTGATCTCGTGATCTGCCCGCCTCAGCCTCCCAAAGTGCTGGGATTATAGGCTTGAGCCACCACGCCTGGCCCTCACAGTATTTTTCAGTACTTTCTGGGCTGTCTCTTTGTCTCTTATTTCTACATTATACCTGATTTTCCTTTCCTGCAGGGTTATTTCAAATATCACCAAAAATAATAGCTATTCTATCACCAGTGACTGTATTTTCTGGAGGATTAAATTCTTCATCTTAATCATAAAGTGATGACATATTTTGTGATGAAGTGTGACCTATCTTTTCTCAATCCTAGCACCACCACCAACCTACTGCCTGCTGCCTTGTACACTTCACATATCACACTCTGTGACTACACTTAAAATAGCACTTTATTTCATGCCAATCTTTTGGTTTTGTTCTTTTTTGCACATTTTTTAAAAACTACAATGCACTTTTTCATTAGTCCAACTGGAAATCTTGTATTAATTTTTGCAGTCTGAAATCATACAAACTATATAGTCTTCACTTAGATATACAGCACAAGTATGTGTTTTTCCTATGAACTCTGAAAAGCAATATCAAATTAGTTCAATGCATTATCTAGAAAACACCGTCACTTTCAGAGCCTTTCATTGTGCATCTTATTTTATTCTTATGAATAATTTTGCTAAAATTCATTCAATCCCAGGTCATCCAAAAACCAGAGCTTTTATAACTCATGGTGGAGCCAATGGCATCTATGAGGCTATCTACCATGGGATCCCTATGGTGGGCATTCCGTTGTTTGCGGATCAACCTGATAACATCGC